>JAJMBU010000054.1:0-92633 GCA_030565405.1 Ogataea paraovalis | reverse complement strand
AAGATGATGCTATATAAGAGTTAACGTAAAGATACAAAATTCAAACATACCACACACTTCCCCTATTGACTAGGAAAGGGTTCCCTAGGAGAGGGTGCTGTTACCAGCCGTTCTTTAATGGACATTTTCGGTGGGAAGGATCTAACAAGGTCACCCTAAGTGAACAGTTAACCAGATATCAGCGAATCCAGAATTTCTTTGATCGACATTAAAAAACTCCGCAGAGGAAAAAAGTCTTTATCAACTTGTTTGTAGCAATGTAAGAAACAGCATTTCCTTCTCACGTCCTATTCAGGAGGAAGGGGGGTTGCAAAGGTCAGAGATAACTTCATCAGTGTCGGTGCTTCAACTGGAGCTTTTTCTAGGGATACAACAATTTTTTTTAGTTTTCGACCTTCTCTCGATTTATTTTATTTTATTTCATATGTTTAGGAGTGTCTCCTATAAATGGAAGTAACACCGTGAATATTAGAATATCTTAGAACGCTCTGCTTTGTGCGAACTCCAGAGAAAATCTAACATCAGTCGGAAAATTAACTGATGACAAAGTTATATTCACGAAGAAAGTGACAATCTTCGTTGTAAGAAACAGAATCACTGAGCCATATAGCTAACAGGGGCCCTATTAGGCTAATTGAGAATAATCGCAGTTAAAAACTATAAACAAGTATATCGATGTGTTTCAAAAATGATTATATACACAGAGTAAAATGGTACAAAACTTCGTCTTCCCAGCCAACGAGATACAAACACTATATGTAAAAAAACTTAAAATTAAATTCAATTAAGTTCCTAATCTAATTTACCAGAGCATTCCGCCATTAATTCAATAACTATCTCAATGTTCTCTTTCTTCATTGCACAACAAGGAACGCACTTCCAACCTTTGGCAGAAGAATATTCCTTCAAATCTTTAAATTTCTCATATGACCCTTCTAAATCTGCTTTCGTTCCAATGATCAAGATGTTCTTCCCCTTCATCCTCTCTCTCCCCATCTCATGCAATAGCACATCCAAATCTGCAATGGGCTCTTTCGAACCAAGGGAAATGACAAACACTAACCCTCCTGACCGTTCAACATGTCTTAAAAAATTCAACCCCATACCTTTGTTATTGCTAGCTCCTTTGATTATACCTGGAATATCAGCAACAGTGAACGGTGGTAGATCAATCCGTAATGGAATCGTCCCGATCGTTGGTTGCAACGTTGTAAATTCCCAATGCCCAACCCTTGGTCTAGCATTAGAGATGGCTCTCAATAGTGTTGATTTCCCTGCATTCGGTAATCCAACTAAACCCAAGTCAGCTAGCAACTTCAACTCAAAAATGAAATTCTGCTCGAGTCCCTTTCTTCCAACTTTTGCAAATCTTGGGTTTCTAACGTCGGAAGTTAAAAAATGCATGTTTCCCATACCACCTTTCCCCCCTTTTAACAAGAGCACAGGCTCCTTTGTGGGTTCGGGGAAATCAATTCCATCTAGAGGGAATATATCCATACCCAACTCATCGTATCTTCGTTGTCTATCAAATCCTTTCACCTTCTCATTCAAGTCGGTAAAATAGTCTCTCTCAACATGGTACTCTTCATCTTTCTCCTTGAAAATCCACCCTTTACCAATTTCGTAGCTCTCCCTGAAAAATTGAACAAAATTGGGAACCACATCCATTGATGTATCACCAATTGCTTTAATATGAAACACTTTATCGTCGTGGGATCTCACAATAGATTTGATCTCCTTTGGGTTAGGGCACCAGCTGATATGCGTACCAACAGGCACAGTAATATAAACATCGCCACCTTTCTTACCATCCAACTGTCCAGCCTGGCCACTCGATCCATCCTGCGCAATGTAATTGGATCGTATACCGTGCAGAGAGCTAAACTCTGGCACAGCCATAACGTATACATTTCCACCATCACCTCCATCACCACCATCTGGAGGACCTTGTGCTACACCTGCATCTCTGAAAAAGGAAACGGTACCATTACCACCGGATCCAGACTTGAGTTTGACGACCCTAATATCGGAGAACGGCTGGTTTGTATCAGCTTTTGGTCTTCTACGACTTGACAAAGAGGAGAACGGTGATGACGCAATGAAATAATCAGATGCTGGACTCGACACTGTAAAAAATGAGTTGGATACAGTGGCATCTCTTTCAGGTCTTTCTATGATGTTTAACACCTTCTTTGTTTTCTTTAATTTAAAGGTGAGTGCATCAGGATTTGTCTCTGGGGAATCGATTTTCGATCTTTGCTTGATTTTGTAGCTCTCTTTAGGAACCATATCCAACTCCTCAAACTCATTAACCTTTTTCCCTCTGAGATGTTCAAGGGAATTCAACCATTCTGTATTTTCGTCAAGTGTTGGGGCATTATCAGGAAGATCGACAGCCGAACGGTCTTCTTCGTATTGAGAACGTTTGGTTGGTAGAAACGTTGAAAAGCTGCGACTGACAGGGTACAGTGCTTGTCTCAAACGACAAGTAGATGATCGTATAAGCACCATAAATAGAATTAATCAGTATGAAACACAAGTGCCGTTTAGTAAAAAGAGCCTACATTTGTAGATGAATTCATTTACAGAATAAGAAAAAAAGGCAAGATGAAAAAAAATCCCAGATGGCTCACACATCGACCAATAGAATTGATAGTCGCGACGATCTTTAAAACTGTTTTATTTTTTTTTGATCTTTACAAATTTTTGATTATTTTATAATCTTTCGTACTATTCTTCGACTCTATAACTGTAAAAAATGTTAATTTTACAAAACAAGAAAAAAAAAGATTAACGACAAATGAATTAATTAAATTTAAGCGCAACAGACAAAGCCAGTGGAAGAAAAAGAACTAGTACTCATTTCTTGTTAAATCAGAAGTAGTTTTCGTAGCCACCAGTTTCCAACTTCTCCGCTTTTTTCAACACTTCATCTTCCATGGTGTTCATATAAGTTTCCATTTTAGTCAGCCATTGGGAATCAAAGACACCAAGTATTCTAATTGCCAACAAAGCAGCATTAGTTGAATTGTTAATGGCAACAGTAGCAACAGGGATTCCCCTAGGCATCTGCACGATTGAATGCAACGAATCAACACCATCCAAAGTGGATCCTTTAACAGGCACACCAATAACAGGCAATGGAGTCATAGCGGCAACCATGCCTGGTAAATGCGCAGCACCACCGGCACCAGCAATGATACATTTCAAACCTCTCTGAGGAGCATCGGCAGCGTACTTGGCCATTCTTTGTGGGGTTCTGTGCGCAGACACGATGGTAACTTCAAACGGAACGCCGAATTGTTTTAAGATGTTGCAACCAACGGACATGACATTAAGATCGGAATCAGACCCCATAATAACACCCACTAGAGGGTTTGAAGATCTCCCTGGAATGGCAGACTGTAATGATGCCTCCTCAGCAGGAGCTGTATCTGTAGTTCCTGCAATATAAGCCAACCTACGTTCACAATCATCCATCGACTGAGAAACGATATTAATGTGGCCCATCTTTCTGCCTGGTCTAGTAGACTTACCATATAAATAAACGGAGGCATGTGGAGTCTCTAGGGCACGCTTGCAAATTTCTAGTTCCCCATCTGGCTTATTGTCACCTAGAACGTTCAACATGATGGACTGCGTGCTTGGTGTGGACAAGCACGTAAAGTCCTTAGGCATAGGAAGGCCAGTAATCGCTCTAATGTGGGCTTCAAATTGAGATGTCACGCAAGCATCAATAGTGTAGTGACCGGAGTTATGTGGTCTTGGAGCAATTTCATTGACCAAAAGTTCACCGTCTGGCAATAGGAACATTTCAACACCGAATATACCGGCACCTGGGAAAGATCTGACAGCATTGTCGGCTAGAATCTGAGCCCTCTTTTGAATGGAATCGTTAACTCTGGCTGGAGCATACACAGTATGGCATATGTTATCCTTGTGAACGGTTTCAACTGTTGGGTAAGAGTAAACTCTTCCATCGATGGCTCTAACAACCATGACAGCTAATTCTTTGGTAAAAGGAGCCCATTTTTCAGCATACAATGGTCTATTATCTAATACTTTCAAAGCTTCAGGGATATATGATTTATCTTTAACAACGAAGTTACCTCTACCATCGTAAGCCATGGTTCTTGATTTCAGCATGTAAGGGAAGCCAAACTTTCCTCCGATTTCATTAAGGGCAGCTTCAGTGCTCTCAACGTCGACTGATTCTGCAACACTTATATTGTTCTTGATTAGATGTTCCTTTTGTAAGTACTTATCTTTGATCAAAGCGATAGTCTCGGGTAATGGGAAAATCTTGACACCAGTTTCTTTTTGAACTTGTATCAAGGCATCAGTGTCAACATGTTCGATCTCAACGGTTAAGACATCACATTTGGCAGCAAGCTCAGCTATAGCCTTTGGATCCTTGAAGGAGCCATCGACGTGTGAATCTAAAGCATTGATTTGTTTAGCTGGTCCCTGTTCACCACTCTCTAGAATGACAGTCTTGATGTTTAGTCTATGGGCAGCCTCAACAATCATACGGCCGAGTTGGCCACCACCTAAAATTCCAATTGTCTGCGAATCCATTGTTCAATATATATATATATATATATATATAGGTATAGTCTGTTTCTAGTGTTGTAAATATAAGACTAGAAAAGTGCTGAACAGATACTCGAAAAGAAAGCCAGACAAAAGAGAGATAGATAGCCTTCAAAGTGAAAAAAAATAACTATGGGGTCAATGTAGAAAATTTATCCGCACCTTTTGACTCTGTCTGTGGCGCGAGTCATATACATCATATAAATCTATTTGGCCGCCGCCAATTGTCCAGCTTTGCTTTCCTTCTATCTATCAGTGTGGGTGTATTTTGGCGTCAGACTGTCTCGACACCGCTATTTGATTATTGGTGAACTTTGAACAGCAGCCGCAGCCATTGGATCGTGAAGATTATATACTCGTTGTAAAAAATTTTTCCTAGGATACATTTGTGAGGGACGTACTCACGACAGAACCATATCATTTTAACTGTCTTGTGGACAAAAAAATTTGAGCCCGAGGCCGGGTTTGAACCGGCGACCAACAGATTTGCAATCTGCTGCTCTACCACTGAGCTACTCGTGCAATATTGGAGCATTTGACTGGTTAAGAATAGATTACCAAAATGAATAACGCGCGCAGCGATTTTGTCGTTTTTTGGAACAATACTTAATGGGAGCAACACCGTGAATACCAGATTATCTATCTATCTATCTAACAAACAAACAAACAAACAAACAATATCCCTATCAGAGGCGTTCTGGATGAATCAATTTGGCCTTGTGGTATGCGGCTCTGCTCTTAAGAGACAGGCGGTGCGTTCAGAATCAACATGGAGTACAGAAAAGATGAAAAAACGCTAAAAGTTGCTTACAGAGATGTTAGTTAGTTAGCTAATTTCTATATTCGCGACGTTTTCATGCGATTTAACAGAAAAAGATGAAAGCGCGCTAAAAGTTGCTTACACAGATAAGCCAGAATCAAGCTGAGATAGACTTTTCCCCATAGGGGTTTTTAATGCCGCTCGGAGAAATTCAAGATGACAGATATCTTGTTAACTGTCCACCCAAATTATTATTATTATTATTATTATTATTATTATTATTATTATTTAGTGTGCGCCAGAAAATTCATCACACAAGAAAACAACACCACACAAAGGTATTCTTCGTTGGGGAGCAGGTGGCGCCTCTCTGCTGTCAGGGGTTATAGTTAGTTAGATAAGGATATGTAACGTACATAGTTCACTGGTGGGTCTACTCCTCTGCTAAATGGATCCAACGACGTGAATATTAGATCAATTATTATTATTATTATTATGATCTGATGTCACAAAGAAAAGAGTTAAGAAAGAAGTGTACAATGAAAGGTGCACAAAAGTATTCTCCATAGCCAGCCAAGAGAGAAAATACATATATGTATAAATATATAGTGTATAGACTTAAAGGCAGAGGTGCCTTCTCTGATAAAACCGGATTAAACAAAACAAATATGAGATAGAATAGGTCTACTGCTCTGATAGAGGGATATAGAGATGAACATCTGAAAAATGTAACTAACAAAGAGCAAGTAGTTTATATAGACTGAAGCTGGGATGATGCCTCTGAAAGGTGGGATAGCAATGATTAATTATTATTATTATTATAGAATCCGAGTTCGTGCATAGAAAAAAATGCGTCGCCAGAAGTGCTTACAATAACTAAAAAAAGGAACACAATCATTAGAGGTGCTGATTGCAGGGCAAATTTAGGAGGAAGGAAGGAAGCCAATCATGACATTTTCGGTTACAGAAGCCTTTTAATCTCGATTGGAGAAATTACAGATGAATAATGCCACCTTTCTGGATCCAAGAATACTGAAACAGTCCGAGTAACGAAAGAGGATACCAACAAGATATTCCGCGAAGCTGAAAGATGAAAATATATATATATATACTGAAAACTGTGTAAAAAATATATAAAAGGTGAGTAATATATATAGTACGAAATCGGGGGTCTTTTCTCATAAACTGGATCACCAGATGGAATACATATATATATTAAGTTCAACAGTAAAGTCCATAGCAGTCAGTACCATGACATCAATTGTTCTGATATAGAATGGATTGGCTTATCGAGCTTGAAACGTCGCTGCTTCATCCTACCGTATCTGTTTCAGAGCCATAATTACCTAGATGCTATCAAGCTACGAAAGAACGGGGTCGCTTAGAATCGTGCCAGGCAAGAACAAAAACATAGCAATTAACTGTGTTTCACGCAAAGTAATTCCAACCCAGTTAGTCACATACACGGGGCAAGCCGTATAGGAAGCCCAACCCCAACCGCTAAGCTGCAAGAGAAGGGCCAACCACGGCATGCGGCCGCCCCGCAAAGTTCCAACCTGCTAGAAACGGCCACTTCACCCTGCGCAGCGCACGCCTTATCACTTATCAGCATCCGCATCCGCATCCGCAGCGGCTGCAATCTGGGTTCCTCAATTTCGATACAAAAGGGTGCTGGGTTCCGGTGTTCACCTTTGACTTGGATACTCTTTCAGCTTGTCTCAATTCAATTCATTCAGGCATCAACTTCAGAAATGTCAGAACCCGTGATCAGGGAAATAGAAAAGAAAGATAAGGACGAATGGGTTAAATTGTTCTCCTCAAATCCAGATTCTTATCTCGTTTTTTACAAGTCTAGCTTATCAGATGACGTTATTGACTCGACTTTTGAAAGGTTTTTAGACCCGTCTGTTCCTGTGTACTGTCTGGTTGCGATCAATCCAGATGATGACTCATTGATTGGTTTCGCGACATATCTCACCCATCATGACACCTGGACAATTCCATTGAAAACCTATTTAAACGATTTATACGTTAAACCAGGTGCTCGTCTGTCCGGTACAGGAAAGAAGTTGATCGAGGCTGTCTACGATTGGTCTGATGCAAACGGATGCCATAAGGTCTACTGGCATACCCAGTTCGAAAACCATAGAGCTCAAATGCTGTATACAAGAGTTGGTAAGAAGGAAGGCTTTTTATCGTACAGACAACCAAAGCCTGATGAAAAACCCGACTTTGAGGGATCCATTTAAATTGACGTACAATAATAACATTGATCTGACTTTCTTATTTCTCTTTATTTCTGATTTTTTATTTCCTAACCAGGTAGATATAATCTCTATATTAAAATATCGAAGGTATTTAAGCTATCTTCCTGTTACGTATCATCAGCTGTAGAATGCGTTTTTGACAGCGTTAGTGGTATCTCGAACCAAGTCAGCCCCTTTCTCCAGTCTAGCATTCATCACCATTGCAGTATGTGGCATACCTTTATAGATAACGATCTTACTATCAATACCAGCATCTAATAACTTTTGATGGTAAGCCTCAGCTTCAGAACGTAAAACGTCACATTCAGCAGCAGCAATAAATGCAGGTGGAACACTCTTGAAACTCTCTGCTGGGTAGAATAAAGGACTGGATTCGGGATCACTTAAACTATCACCTCCCAGGGGCAAATAAATCTTTCTATACCAGAGCATCTTATTAGCAGGTAATTGAGGAGTGAACTGGTTTTCTTTCCACGATATTTGTGTTTCAAAGTTAGCGGTATTATCAGTAACCGGGACAACCATCATTTGGAACTTCAAAGGTGGCAAACCTTTACTCAATGGAGAACTAGCATATTTATGGCTCATGATTGCAGTCAAGTTCCCACCTGCAGATGAACCAGCACACGCAACTCTGGTGTTATTAACGTTCAAGCTTTTAGCTTCATGCATAACGTATAAAAGAGCTTCAAAGCAATCGTAAACGCAAGCAGGGAACACAAACTCGGGGGCTAAACGATAATCAACAGTGATGACTATACATTGTGCCAATTGGGCTAAATGAGTACAGTAGGAGTTTTCAGTGCTAATATTACCTAACACCCATCCACCTCCATGGAACCATAAAGTACAAGGCCAACCGTTTTCAGGCATCTCACCTTTTGGAACAAAAACACGGGCAGAAATTGGATCAGCTTGTTTATCTGTGAACTTTCTTGGAATTTCAATATCGTAGATCTTGGACATCTCCATTGGTTCGGCCTGACCTGGAATAACATTGCCACCAGCCTTTGTCACTTTCAATGGAATCTTGTGTGTTTCGAGGATATCCGGTCTTAGTGACATCACTTCATTAAAAAATTTGACATATTCAGGATCCAACTTTGGAATCATTACTGGATCCAATTTCAATGGAAGTTCAGATAGTGGTTCTGGCCAGGAATAGTCTTCGTTTAGAATGGTATCAAATATCGACATAGCGTTAAACGATGTGCTTAAAAATGAATGGATGGATGTGGGTGAACGGAAAGTAAGGATGTTGTTCTTTCTCTCTTAAAGTTTGCATAATTGAAACAAGAAGGTAGGAAAGTGTACCATACAATATATATATATATATACAGGAAAACAACTTGCACCGGTCAGGTAGCGGTTAAAATGCCTCCATAATAGAGCTGAAGTAGCAAGCCGCACCTCCTCCACTATTTTATCTCCTCAACTCAACGACCCGAAGCTTATCGATTCTCCTCCGGTCAGGTGGGGGGATCAGATCTGTGGAGGGAGTGGGGGGAACGGAGATCTGAGACGGGGACTTGGTTCTGGGCAGTGTGCGGAGCGCGATAAGTGGGGGGAACACTGGAACGGTGGCGGCGGGGCGACCGACGTTGGCTGCTTGGCCGGAATTTAGAATCCGATCAGATGTCCTCCATCCGAATCGGGCAACCCCCTTGACAGCGACATTGGTGGAGCTTGTGGAATCGTAAATTCAGCACACAGCTATGCAAATATATTATATATATATATAACTTATACTTAGTCTTCCTGTTTCCCTTTGGGATTTATAATTTTGCACAGTCTGCAACCTTACCATATCTTCGGTCAAACCACAATGTCATATCCATACAAATTCACCCCCACTGCTGACAAGGAGGCTCTTTTGAAGGCTTACAGAGGTCTGAAGGTTGTTGAACTTCCAACTCCTTCGTTTGTTGTCAAAGAATCAGTGTTTAAAAGAAATTCTGAAAGAATGTTAGCCAATGCCCAAAGATTGAACGCTGATTTTCGTGCTCATGTTAAAACTCACAAGACTGTTGAAGGAACTGAGTACCAACTAGGCTCTGGTGAGCTCAAAACAGATAAGATCGTTGTATCCACTTTGAGTGAAGCTTGGGGACTGATACCACTCATCCAAAAGGGTGCTATCAATGACGTTCTATTTTCGTTACCAGTTGTGAAATCGAGATTAGATGAGTTGGTGGAACTTGGCAATATTGTCCCAAAGTTACGTTTGATGCTTGACAATACCGATCAACTGGCTGTTTTGGTAGACTATAGCAAATCTCACAAAATCTCCAAAAAATGGTCCATTTTCATCAAGATCAACATGGGTACAGATCGTGCAGGTTTCAAGAATGACTCAATTTACACAACTTTGAAGACACTATTAACCGATAGTGAAGTTAGTGATTACATTTCTCTATACGGTTTCTACTGTCATGCTGGCCATTCATATGGATCCAAGACTGAAGATGACGCTAAAGGATTCTTACTGGATGAGATTGAAAATGCTAACTTGGCTTGTCATCAGGCGTTGAAGATTGATCCAACTTTGAAACTTCAAATGTCAGTCGGGGCCACTCCAACAGCTCACGCTTCTGGTCACTTTGATTTGTCCACAGTCGGTCCACTATATGGTAACTTGGAACTTCATGCTGGTAACTATCCATTTTGTGATTTACAACAAATGGCAACCCATTGCATATCTGTCGATGATGTGTCAGCCAGGGTCATCGCAGAAGTTGTTTCCTATTACCCAGGTAGAGGTTCTAAAGCACCTGGCGAACAACTAGTCAATGCTGGTGCAATTGCATTAGCTAGAGAGTTTGGGCCTCTACCAGGTCATGGTAGGGTATACTCTCCTCCTGGTTATGAAAATTGGATCGTTGGCAGATTGAGCCAGGAGCACGGTATTTTGACTCCTTTGGAAGACGTCAAAACTCCCGTTATTCCATTAGGGACAAAAGTGGGCATTATTCCTCAACATAGTTGTATTACTGCTGCTGCATACCCTTGGTACTATATCCTTGATGATGATGATGTTGTGACTGATATTTGGGTCAGTTACAGAGGGTGGTAGATACCGGTTTACTTCACAGCGTTTATCAGACACTCTTGCAGATATGGTAATACCAATAAAGACATGGATTTGTTGTTAACTTCTTCTTACTAATCTATATAGAAATCCAAAAAGAGCCAAATTTAATTCATTAAAGCAACCAGACTCTGTAAGATAAGCATTGGACAATGAATACAGTACATTTTAAAGAATAATATTGAACTTGTGTTCCATAAAAGGTAAAAATAGAAACTTAACACTAGATTGTTTTTAAAAAGCAACAAAAAAAAAAACAGAATAAAAAATGAAATAAGATATAAAACTAATACAGATTAGACAATAGTTTGGTTTGAACTTCGAGAGGAGCAGCCAGTGCAAACATATGATCACAACGAATCTTCAATTTCCGACAATTTTTCAAAGACTGGCAAGTACTTCTTCCAGATAGTCAAATCCATTTGATAATTCAATGGAGGTCTTCCAATAACGTTTTCACCGTAACCGTATCTATACT
The DNA here is from genome assembly GCA_030565405.1 of Ogataea paraovalis. Taxonomy (NCBI): domain Eukaryota; kingdom Fungi; phylum Ascomycota; class Pichiomycetes; order Pichiales; family Pichiaceae; genus Ogataea; species Ogataea paraovalis. The sequence continues at coordinate 81,447 of JAJMBU010000054.1, read as the reverse complement.
TTAGCGCTTGCTTTAAACCTAGCAAATTGGTAGCAGCAGTCATTTCATTCATCCTAGTTATCAAATCCTGCAATTTAGATGATTCAGCATATTTTCCTTCATCGTACAACTTTAGAATTTGAACCATGCATTTTGGGAAAACGTTAGAAATTCCATCAATAGCACCCTTAACACCAACGGATAGGGAAGGAACAAGAACTTGACCAACTCCAGATAATGGAGTAAAATCATTACTCTTTAAAACTTCACTTTGACCTAGCATGGTGTACAATGGGAAGTTGAAGTTAGTCAGCTTGCACCCAATAATGTTTTGATGCATACCAATTTGTGTAAATGAATCGATTGACAAGTCGATACCATTTTGGACACTTGGATAATTATAAACTATAACTGGTAAGCTCGAGGAGTCACCTAGGGCATGAAACCAATCAACCAACCCCTGCTGTTGAGTAATTGATGGACCGTAGTAACCAGGAACTAAAACAATAATAGCATCAGCACCATTTTCCTCAAACACAGCTGCTTGGTGAACTAGCTCTTTTATAGAAGCACCAATTGCACCAGCAATAACTTTAAAATTTGGGTCTGGAATTGCCGAACGAACAGCTTTGACAGCCATTGCTCTTTCATCAAGAGTAAGATGGGCAGCCTCACCTGTAGATCCGCCACATAGAATTCCAACAACACCCGAATTGTAAAGCATTTTTGCGTGCTTTTCTTGAGTTCCCAAGTCTATTGTTTGCTCAGAATTGTCATGAAAAAATGTTGGAACTGGTGAGTAGATACCGTGAGGTAAAGTCTGCGTAACAGTCATTTCAGTATATTATTTTTGATTTAATAAAGCAAAAGTTGGGTTCAATTTTTTTTCAAAAAAGAGAAACAAAAAGAATATAGAATGGAAATAAACAAGGAAGTGCAATAAATAGATGTTATATAACTTGCACCAACACATCTTAAAAACACTGGTGCACTACCGATTACCAACCTGAAATCGGAATCCAACCAGACAAGTTTTTCATTGTCGGCAGGAGTTGAACTACAACCTCCACTTTATTCATTGATTGAACCAACCCCTACTGAAGTCTGAATGCAAGATTAAAAGACTGAAAGATTCCATCCACACAACCTCCCCCACAAATGCGGAGGCGTCAGCAAGGTGGGGGAGGAAATCCCCCCACCAATTGTGCCTCCGTCTTTTTTTTCACCTCACCTCAACTGCCTGCACGAGGACATCGCGTTGCGGCTCGAAAAAGACGATTGGACAGCTTATCAGCTTCTTATCTATGAGAACTATTATATAGATTCTAATACGGCTGAAGTTGCCCTGTATCAATAAAGCATTTTGAAGCGAGCATTGATCTCACATAAATCCCAAGGAAAACACAGCGATAAAAATAGGTTTAGTTAATCACGTAAAAACAGAGAAAAAAAAATCAAATTCATTAAATGCCGGGAAAAAAAGCTAGATAAAAGTAGTTTCTACTTGCTAATGTCGTACATATCCATGCAGAAGACTCCGAGACTACCCATACTTCGCTGCATACAATTATCCAACAACTTTGCATACTCCCTACCAGTATCCCAGTTACACTTTCGATATCCATTTCTCAAGCTAGACAATAATCCAACGACGTTATTCAAATGCTCAATCTTGTTCAAACAAGAAGCATACTCTTTAACGGCTTTGCTATACTCAAGACTATCAAGACTTGCTAAAGAATTGAACTCTCTACCAGTTAGTTCACTCAACCGACTACTCACTCTTCTCAAATATGAAGCCGAATCCTCCAACGCTGGGATGTAATCACCAACAACTTGAAATCTCGTTTCCGGTGACATGAATAGAGATTCCGGGCCAAACAAATGGAAAACATAAGACCACAAAGACAGCATTGCAGAAATTACAACATTTGGACGGTAGATAAATGGATCTGTGTTTGGATCATAAATGTAGCTTAGTGACCCATCCGTCGAAATCATCATCTCGCACAGTAAGATTAACGAATGAACCACACATATTGGGCCACCAGGAGATTTCACCCATTTACTGATTCTCCGCACAACAATGTCATAATCTTCCGCTAAGACTGGAACGTTCATTCGCTTCGGTGCACCAGCGTAAACAATGTAATCATAGTGTGTTATACGTAAATATATCTGAGCAGCATGATATTCTGGAAACTTGCACCGAGTATCTGCTAAAGTGAAAGATGGAGGTAAAAACTCAGTATTCGAAGCTTCGGTATGATACACACACGAAGATGCCAAACAGCAAGATTTCTCAGGAAGCTGATACTTCCAAAAGTCAAGAGCAGATGAAATTGTCTCCTGCCAACTATCTTTCACGGAATCTAATCCCAGAATAAAAGATTGCGAATCTTTTAGCTCCATTTGTAAGATCAAATTAAGTAAACCAGCGAGTAAAATTTTTCTTCCAAATGGTCCAGTATTCACAGGCTCTTTTTGCAAGAGCCTTTTCAAAGCATCTGAAAAAATTGGCATCTGAACAATTGAAGCAGGGGCACTATTTCTATCAATATTATCGTACTCCCAAATTTCATCCATGCAGGGCAATGATAGCTTTACTTGATTAGCATAAAGGTTGACTGGGTGACCAAATACGACAGCATGAATTGTATCAATATAGAATGACATCCATGCAACTCTTTTCATCGATTCACTTTCAATCCAAGTATTCCACAGACTTGTAGATTGACTGGAATCTGTGCCCACAGCTTTGAGCGGATCACCCCCTAGAATTGGGCTCCTCCTTAGCAATTGAATTTTGGCACCATTGTAGATACATGCACGCTCATGCAAGCTTCTTGAAGTGTGTGTGATTTCGTAAGTCTCTAACATCAATAAACTCTGAATAACCCATGAATTACATGGGGGTTTAGCCTCATCACAGGAGAATAACAACCATCGTAAAGGAATTGCAATCAGATCGGCCAATTTATCAGAATCAACTACCTGAATGTTATTGGGAGGGGTTGATTTCTTCGAAAAAGAAGCACCAATCATGACCATACTCAAAAGAAGCAAAGGGTGCACTTGAAAAGTTGAAAACGAAGGTCTATGAAGAATCGGGTATTGAGAATGATAAAGAAACCAGTATACTTCTAAGAACCACTTAATCTTATGTGTTTGGAAATCTGGGTGTGTTTCTAAAGATGGAATATACCGAAGCATATTGCTCACCAATGAATCATCAATATCAGTCTGGTAATTTGCATTTGGAAATTCTGGAGTAAGAGCAAATATTTCTTCCAACATAGCGACTGTAGTAGAACCAAGGTTACCATCATGAATGCCATAGAATGCACCATTCTCCGGTTGTATTGAGTATCTTCCACTTGTCGGTGAAACGTTAGTGGGGTCCTGAAGTAGCCATCTGATAAGTTGTGATGGAGATAATGCTGAGTTATGAATGAGCATTCCCAAAGAGGCAGGATCAACGGTATTTCCATTTGGTATTGCTGACAGTACTGATCCCGATGGCTTAGTAGTCCTAGTGTCTTGATCTCTATTACCGTTTGGAGTGCCAACCAGTCCACCGTTAGCCACTGTAGTTTTTGTATTATTTATTGGTGAAAGCTTGGAATCTGTACCAGCTGCTATTTGTTCGATCATATCCCTACTATTGTCTTTCGTGAGCGAGTGTACCGAAACCCGCTTCGTTATATGATTTTCATCCAGCTGTAGAAGCTGCGAGTCCGGAGTCTGCACAAAAGACCCAGAACTGGTGGAAGACTTTGAGTTTGCCGCATCTGAAGACTCATTAGTGTCAAATCTCCTATGGTGCACTCCGGAGTTATCTTTGGTAGTTATTTGCCTCTCAAACAATTGTGATGCTGTTTGGTCTTCCTGTTGTGTACCTCCATTTAAATCATCTCTATTTTTTATAACACTCTGCTGTATCTCGACACTCGTGCTATCTCTCGACTCAGATAACGAAAATGGGAAATATAAGTTTCGATCTTGCCCATTAAACATCACGGTTCTGTCCATCTCTGGTAAGGGTAGCACTTTCAACATGTTTGAGGAAGAACTAGCAGTAACCGATTTATCGATGGTGCATTCTAGATTTTCGCTTGCACCATTTTTGGCAGCTTTGAGTTTGTGACTTTCTTCATGTTTCTTTCGAACATCCAAACGAGTGTATGACCGGTCACAGTTAGGAAATCGGCAAGTAAACTTTTTTTCAGCACTGTGATTTGCGTTGTGCCTTTTCAAATGATCCGACCTATAGAATACTTTGCCGCAGTCAGGATACGTACAGGGAAAAGGCCCTGAACCTCTTTGTCTCTTTCTAGTGCCTATAGACATGATAGTAGTCAGGTAACAGATAAGTCAATATCCTGTATCTCTGAACAACAGTTTTTCGACTTTGGTGGAGGGAGTGGAGAAGGATGGAGATAACATGAACCAGAAAACTCGCCAACAGGAAGGCAATGGTTTTAGTCACGTGTCTAAAGACTGAGGTGGAGGGAGTGAGCGCTTGAGCGCGTTTTGAGTTCCTGCGTTAGTTGCGGAATTAAGATCTGGAAGTAAGAGGGGCCCGACAAATTGAGAACAAAATTACTATGTTTGTATCAAGAGCAAGACCATCTACCAAAGGCTTCAAGTTGACCCATTTCTGAATTCTGATGCTTTTGTTTAGGTCATTGATGGTATGAATTATTCATAGGCTATCGGGGGTCATTCCCAATGGAACCCCGCCTCCTCTGACAGACAGATCAGCACTGTTGACTTATTTGTAAATGTGCTCGAAGATTAGATTCAGGGCGGAACTCATCAAAAAATTGCAGACATTAATGCTTGACGACCTAACCCTGATTGTAATGTCTGAGATCTTTATTGCGAGCAGCTGAAGACAAGCCAGCAAGGCGGAAGTTTATCAGTTGTGGCAGTGGGGGGACAAAAGAATGCGAGCAGCTCCCCCGGATCCCCCCACCAAATTGCTGTAGCCAAGATCTTATATAGATGCCAGACCGGTGGGGGGACGAGATAAGTGTCTCGGCGACGCCAATGATACTCCAGAAAAAACTGATGTTGATGATAAGATAACCGTTGGCACTCGCATCTTCTAAAGTGGAGCAACTCACAAGTGATATTAGTTGAAAGCAAAAAGATCAGATATATATATCGATACAAAATCTCTTCTTAGTCGACCGTCTGTTCATGTTGGAGTCTATATTGTATTTGGATCTTCACTTCAGTAGTAGATCAACCATTTGAAAAATTCAAATATTAGATAAACAAACAAAGATATCATGGAACAACCAAGTGATTCCAAAAAGCAACATGATTCGGTGGAAGTTGTTTCGTTAGACCAAAACAATAGCAGCACTTTCGAAGATAAAAATGGCGAGTCAGTCGAAGAAACTGGGGTTATTGACCATAAGCTGGAAAGACGCATATGCCGTAAGCTAGATTTTCGTATTTTACCTTTGATCGCCATCATGTATCTATTTAATGCTTTGGATAAAGGTAACATTTCAAATGCCAAAACAAATGGTATTGATGTCGATTTAGGTATCAAAGGTCAAGAATGGAATAATATGTTGTCAATCTTCTACATTCCATTTGTTTTAGGTGGGTTCCCATTATCGCTAGTTATTAAAAGATATAACGCCGCTAATGTCATTCCAATGTTGATGTTCACTTTTGGATCTATCACTCTTCTTGCTGTCTCGGTGTTCAACTACGGTTCATTAATGGCCGCCAGATTCTTTTTGGGTCTTTGTGAATCTGCTTTCTTTCCAGGTATCATCTATTATTTGTCTACTTTTTACCGTAGAACAGAGCTAGCAAGACGTTTATCCATTTTCTACTCAGCTGCAAACATTGCTAATGCATTCTCAGGTTTACTATCCTTTGGTGTGTTTCAGATCAAACACAGCCATTTGAAAGGTTGGCAAATTCTTTTCTTGATTGAAGGTAGTTTGACCGTTACTATCTCATGCTTTGCTTATATGTATTTACCAAGAAGTGTTGAAACTGCTAAGTTTTTGACCGAGGAGGAAAGAGAGTGTGCTAAGTTTAGGATTAAAACTGATTCTTCTGCTGAATCAGGTGATTCGATCTCCTTTAAAGATGCTGTGAAAGTTTTCCATCATCCAATTACTCTTCTCTGGCTGTTACAAGAAATTCTCATTGGAGTTCCACTAAACTCCATCAATAACTGGTTTCCTCAAATTGTTGGCTCTTTGGGTAAGGGCACTGCTATGACGAACTTGTACACTGTTGCTCCAAATGTCTGGGGTGCTGTGGCCTTGATTATTCTATGTTTCGCTTCTGATTATACGAGTATAAGATCGCTATTTATTATGATTGGTGTCGGAGTCACCTTGATTGGTTTTGTCGTTTTTGGTTGTATCGAGACACAATCTCATATTGGTGCTGCTTATTTCTCTTGTTTCTTGATGACGACGGGTGCTTCATCATCATCTGTGTTAACTTCCACTTGGTATAACAACAATACGCCTAATGCAAACCGCCGTGTGGTTATATCTGCTGTTGGTATCCCTTTGGCCAATGCTGCAGGTTTGATTTCAACTAATATTTTCAGAGCTAAGGATGCCCCTAAGTACGTTCCTGCTTTAGGTATCACTGCTGGATTCGGTGGTGCCGCTATTGTCCTTATTGCCTGCATATACTCTTACATGGTGTTTGATAACAGACGTAGAAATAAAGCCCAAGGTGTTGAATGGACTTTCAGAGATGTTCCAACCTACCTCCTTGCTGAGGGTCCATCTCATCCAAGTTACAGATGGATTTATTAAGTGCTGATCATTTTCATTCCGTATATATACAGTAAGATTTTGTATTAATCTTCCTTTTTTTATCATTTTGATTCTACTTGTCGAGCTCGGTTTCTCCTTCTATTCTAACTTTTTTCTTTCTGATTTTTTAACTTCCCTATTAATTTTTGAGTTTTCAACTTTGAGTGCACTAATATCTATTTTTCTTCAAAACCGTAACAGCAAAATTTCCTATTGCTTCACTGACGCCTTTGATGTGTATCAGACTACTATAAATTAAATTTAACTCATGTCTAAACTTGACTATTTACTAGCATTTCTCAAAATAATACTTTGGAAAGTAGATCAAAATTTAATAAAGGATTCATATAAAGTCAATAAAAAAATAGTTTAGGCCTGGATAAGTAGGACAACTAATCAAGGGTTGCGATAGCTTCCAATTCGTATTTGATAGCAGCATCCATAAAAGCAACAACAACACAACTACGAGCAGGTTTCTGTGGAAAGTATTGACCATAGACATTATTCACAATTTTAGAGTACTCTGCATGAGAAATGAACATCGTAACCTTGAAAACCTTATCCAATGATGAACCACCAGCTTTAAGAACCGTCTCCAAATTCTTAATTGCTAAATGACATTGCTCTTTAACACTCTCTGGGGTTTCACCAGTTGCATAGTTTGTCCCAATTATACCCGAAGTAAAGACATGACCGTTACTCACGAAACCTGGTGATAGGACAGGATGCTCTTGACCTTTAATTGATTCCCAAGTGATTTTTTCTGCAACCATATTATAACTATTACCTTATAATTGAAATTGACGATTATTAAACACAATTTAAAAGAAGAACATAATTAATACTGATTTTCTGTCTCGATGAATTCTTTAAATATAAATCCCCCAGCTGGAATCCAGTGACGAACAAAATCCATTTTTGAAAGAGGGGGCTCCCCCCACAACATTTCATGAACCCCCCACACGCACTTCGAGACGGAAAAAACAAAATAGCGTAGTCCCCCCACTTGATCAGAGGCGCGGCTCTTTCACCAAGATTCTGGAGTATGGACTCTGGACAGAAAGGATATCCGTTCGTTTGAACCGCTAAAAATCGACGGTTGCCGAGTCGCTGACAGTTTGAACCATACTTTATCGAAACTATCTATTTATTGGTACACCGAAACACAAGAAGCTTTTTTCCCTTACTTTTACAATCGAATGAGAAAGGCTCAATTTCTAATACCGCATGCAAAATTTTCACCAGAAAAACAAACTAAACATACATTAAATAATATACATACAAGTCTCAATAAGTAGTAACACCAAAAGTAGCCGAAAGTTGATCAAACAAATTAAGCAGCGCCGGTGTATCAACCTCTCCGTAGTACTTCAAAGCATCCAACAAATCTCTAAATTTCAACTCAAAACTGTCCTGATAACTCTTTAATACTTCTTCAAGCCTATTCAATCTAGCCTGGGATTTAGTAGAGTCAAAACTGTTTTCATTAACAAGAGAAGAATGGCGATTCATAAACAAACTTTCGTCCATTGATATCAAACTCTTTCTCAAAGACATCAAAAAATTGTGGAAGAGCAAAATAATAGCATAAAGTTGATTCATTATCTGGATGAGCTTTATTTTGGTAAGGAGAGATTCGGCAAGGATAGTACTTAGAAACGATCTTATAGAGTTGAATAGAGTTTGGAGTTCAACAACGCGATTTTCCGATAAATCGTCAAAGGTTTGCTCTACCTTAAGCCAATTCGTCTGAATAACGTCAAAGTTAACGTAAAACGAAAACACTCTAATGAAATCTCTCATCTTAGTATGCACGATTCTAGTTCTCTTGATCCAGTTTCTGAGTTTTCTATCTTTGAACTTCCAAGTCCAGAACTTTTGGTATCCAATCTCTTTCCATGAATGTTCCAAAGATTTGTCAACAAATTTTAAACACATCAAATTTCGACTGATCAATCTATATTCAAACACTTGGGATCTTGTCACAATAAGATTTAGAGGAAATGGAATCTCTATATCTAAGGCAAAGTTATGAATAGAGTAATCATCAATCTTTGTGTTTGTCACCTGCAAGTTATTGACTTGATTATTGTTTGCTTCAATAGTAGAATTCAATACTTGTTTCAATGATGATATGCTTGTAGATGAAAATACTTTTTCGGCATCTGTAGTTTGGGCATTTAATATAGATATCAATTCCTTGGTTAAACAGTCTTTCGTTATTTGGATATTAATCAAGTTATAAACCAACCTCTTACTTGTGGAAACCACTGAATCTACTAGACATATATCATCTCTAGAAAAGCTATTTTCATACTGCTTAGTTAAAGCAGTAACAGAAACTTGATTCTTTGGTTTTCTCAATTGAGCAACAGAGTTATTTAAAAAATCGTTGAAATTGTCACTAGTTCTAAGTAAGAAATGCTTATTCAAAGACCTTAAAAACAATTTAATATGGTACCCATTAACAAGCAAATCAGTTATGTATTTGTCTGCCCTTTTATATGCCCGATCTATTAGAATGTATAAATCTGAATCATGTAATGTCTTAATTTTAATTTGAATCGTTCCCAATGACTCCGTATCAACACCAGCTTCTTTCATCACATTTAAGTATTTCCCAGTCATGATCAAAGACTTTTGTACGTCCTTTGAAATAAACTGTTCCAGTAATCCCTCATCTCTGATGGTAAATTTTTCGGCCCAGTAGTTTTCAGTGTGAGTGGAGAACTGATTTTTGCGTGTTTGATGAATTAAAAATTCATCATACGGGTCATTGATTACCCCAAAATTGAGCCATATGTTCAAAGCCTCCACGTACTTCACTGAAACATTGTTGAAAAGAGTAGTTAAAAATTTGTAGGAGGACGCGTTTCCCCTACTGTGACCGATTACCTGTTGAATTATATTTAATACCAATCCACCTTTCACAAAACGACTAGTTCTAGCGTCCGATGTGACGCTGTCCAATGAACCAGTATAGCGATCATCCTTCAACGATTTCATGATTCTGTCAAATTTCATGGTGCTCATGTTAGCTGCATCCATTCGGAGCTCGTTCTCTGTGTTGATCTTCTGTACTATTTCATACATATGAGACCACTCTAGTAATGTATTGACAGACAAATCCTGCTCTAAAAGATTGAAGGAATAGTTCGGGTTTGATGTGTACTCATGCTCAATTTGGACAAGCAAGCATTCGTATCTCTTTAGCAGTTGTCTAATTTCATAGCAAAAAGCTTGTATCGTCTGGCCATAAATGACGTTGTCATATTGTTCAAGAAAAGATTCAAATGAAAAGTAGTACTTCCCCAAATTATTTATTCTTTTGATACCATCTTTCAAACCCGGATCCAAATGTTTGTTAATCAAAAAATCTGGTCCTCGAAGTCTGTGCAATCTATTCTTGATGTCAAAGCTGTCAGAATACCTTATATAGAATCCTTCCAGTCCGATTAGAACCGATAATAAATCTTGAAATACGACCGCCTCTTGGTCTCTAAGCGATGGCATTTGATCGATGGGAAACCTCTTTGGTTTAGGGACATTCTGGCTATCTTTGAAAGTAGGATGGAACTTGACACAGCGACCAATTATCTGGGATGTGTCCGCCCTGTCCATGAGCCGAACTGTATCAACACTGTAGTATTTACTCATTTTGCAGTTGAATCAAGAGCCGAGTTCCCGTGATCAAAGAATGAAAGAGAGGAGGAGAAAGCAAGACACGCCATAAAGATCAACTTCTCACGAACACCAAATTTGTAAACAAACAATTTATATATATATACAAATTCATATCTTCATACGCCACAGCAACGCGCCTTATCCAGGAAAACTGCTTATTTGGGAATATGGCTGGTGAATATGCAAATAATTTTTTTTATCTTTTTTTTTTTTGAAAATTTTTTGGCTCTTAAAACTGTGTTAGACCCGGTTTACACCTTTGTTCTTCTGAGAATCAACAAGATCCCTTCTGACAACAGTGGAGTTTAATATTTGAATTTGAAGATATGGCTAAGAGAAAGAGAGCAGCAATTTTGCCAAATAATATTGCATTGTTGCAAAACTTGGTCCGTCGTGACCCTGAATCATATCATGAAGAATTTTTACAGCAATATTCCCATTACGAATCTCTAAGGGATATTTTCTTCTTAAATCCATCTGCACATGACGGTGATGAATTTGGTGAGCTAATTGGATTCATGTCAGCTGTTTGCTCTTGTTACCCTAAAGAGACTGCCAACTTTCCAAATGAATTGAAGATGATCCTAGAGAACAGCCACAGGGATCTAACTCCCGAATTAAGAGAAAAGATCATCCAATGCTTGGTTATGCTAAGGAACAAAGATATCATCACAGCAGAATTCTTGATACAAACCATCTTTCCATTGCTTTCCGCATATGGCTCGAAGGTTCAAGGTAATGCTGGTTTACATGCCAAAGCCTTAAGAAAACAGATATACACCTCATTAATTTCTCTTTTAAAGACATGCAATACAGGTACAAAGAACCAGAAACTAAACAGATCCACACAGGCTTTACTTTTCAACTTACTTGAGCAAAAGGACGGTAACGGTTTGTGGTCTACTAAACTTACGAGAGAGTTGTGGAGAAGAGGTATTTGGGATGATTCAAGAACAGTTGAAATCATGACCCAAGCCTCACTTCACCCTGATGTGAAGGTTGTCATCTCAGGTGTGAAGTTTTTCTTAAGTGCCGATAAAGAAAGGGAGGAAGCTTTTGAAGACGACTCCAGTGATGATGAAGGTGAAACACCGGAATCGTTGAGACATAAAATGCAAATGAACAAGAAGAGTTCCAAGAGAGGAAAGAAATTGGAGTCTGCCATTAAACAATCGAAAAAGAAGAGAGACAATAAGGAAACCACCTATTTGAACTTTTCTGCCATTCATTTACTTCGGGATCCTCAACAATTTGCGGAAGATTTATATGAACAACATTTATCTGGTAAAAATTCCAACAAATTTGATATCGAACAAAAAATTGCCATTATGAATTTAATTTCAAGACTGGTCGGCACCCACAAGTTGACCGTTCTCGGAATATATTCATTCTTTTTGAAATACTTGATTCCAAAACAGGTACACGTTACACAGATAATGGCTGCAGCAGCACAAGCTACACACGACTTGGTCCCACCAGAGTCAATCAACATGGTTGTTCGTAAAATTGCTGATGAATTTGTTTCTGATGGTGTTGCTGCTGAAGTTGCTTCAGCTGGTTTGAATACAATCAGGGAAATATTATCAAGAAATCCTGCAGGCATTGATGAAACTTTGCTACAAGATTTAACTGAATACAAAGGTTCCAAAGCAAAAGCTGTTGTTGCTGGTGCAAGAGGTTTGATCTCATTATACAGGGAGGTTGCACCTGAGATGTTATCTAAGAAGGATAGAGGTAAAGTGGCTACTATGGGTCTAATTCATGAAGGTTCTAAGGGTGTGCCACAATATGGTGTTCAAGCTGACACCGTTAATGGTATTCCTGGTTTAGAATTGCTTGCTAAGTGGAAGATGGAGCAAGGTTTGCTGGGTAAAGAAAACGACGATGACTGGAATGTCCAAGATGATGATGAGGAAGAAGATGAGGACGATATTGAAGGCGATTGGGTTGATGTTAAGAGTGATGAAGAAATCAATATCAGCGATGACGAGAATCAAGCTTCCGGTAAACTTCCTAAAGAAAGAAACGGCATCAAGAAGAAGTATTTGAAATTGATGCAGAAATCTAAAAAGAAGAGGCAGCTTGATGAAGGAGATTCTGATTTGGAGTTGTCTGATGATGAAACAACTGGATCAACCAACAAGAAGAGAAAAGTGGATGGGGCAAAACAGAAAGAATTGGAAGAATATCAACAGGCTATCCAACAGACTATGGCACAAGTTCTTACCCCTGCAGACTTTGCAAAGTTAAAAGAATTGAACCAAGAAGCTGGTATTGAAAAGATCTTAGGACACAAACAGAAAAACGAGGAAGAAGTTGATTCTACCTCTTTGGTCGGTAAAGTCAAATATAAGCAAACCAAGGAAGAAAGAATTGAGCAAACCAGAGAAGGTAGAGAAGACAGAGATAAGTTTGGATCAAGAAAGGGTAAGATCGAGAACGCACATTCTACGACAAACAGAGAAAAACAAAGAAAGAAGAACTTTGTTATGATGATCCACAAGAAGTCGGTTCAAGGGAAGAATAAGATGAGTTTGAGAGACAGACAAAAGGTCATGAGAGCCCATATTGAAAGACAAAAAAAGGGTAAATAGTCAATACGGTTTAACAATGGCTTTAATTTAATAAAGTTTATAAAAATTACGTGTTTTTATTAGTTAATTTCATTATTATTATTATTATTATTATTAATGCTTATAAAGCCTATAATATACAATGCAGGTAATTAATTGTTCGTATCAGGCCTAAGCTTTCATATGAAATATAATCAATTTTTGGATTTAGATTTAGATTTCTTTATCTTTTTGTCTTGTGATGGCTTGACATCATTGTTTTGGTATTGCGATCTCTTTTTTTGCATTCTCTTCCGCTCACCAAACCCTTCCCTCTCCATTTCCATTTTTGCTTCAATTTTGGCCTTCGACGTAATCTTTAATGAATTCTTAATCAAATTGTTGTCTGTAACCTTCGTATACTCCTCCATCTTTCTACCTATTCTTTCTTCAATTGCCAAAATTCTACTTAAATCATTAGGCGTAACAAAGGACAATGCATCACCTTTTCTGCCAGCTCTAGCAGTTCTACCAACTCTATGAATAAAGTCATCTGGATCTCTCGGAATATCAAAATTTATAACCAATTCAACACTTGGGATATCCAAACCTCTCGAGGCTAGATCAGTAGCAATTAGCACTCTTGCAGCACCCGCTCTGAATCTATGCAATGAATTTGTTCTTTCAGATTGTTGCATCTCGGAATGTAATGATGTAACCCTAATCTCCAAATGTCTCAAGACCCTCCTTAAGATTTCTGCATTTTCGGATCTGTTCACAAAAACAATAGCTGTTGAATCCTTGAAATCATCATTTACAAGAACATTATGAAGAACAGACTCCTTCACTATGAAAGGTGTCAATATAAACGACAAGTTTAAGGTAGGAGGAATGACAACATCATCAATCTTGTCAAGTTCATGTAGAAAAACAGGTTGTCTGCCTTGTGCGACTGGCTTATCTTTAAGCGATCGCACCGAATCTGTGACAGTGGCAGTAAACAGTAAAGTTTGTCTTTTAGATGGGTGAGGTAGAGCCTCAAAACAGGTGGATAAATGATCAGTGAAGGACTCAGTCAGTAACCTATCTGCTTCATCTAGAACCAAGAACTTCACTCTTCTTAGTCCTCTAACATCATCCGGATGCTCCATTATAATATGTGCCAATCTACCGGGAGTAGCAATAATGAAATGCGGGTTCTCTTTTATCTTATTTGCCTGTTCAATCATTGATTCACCTCCGATTATCAAGTTACACTTGACGTTGGCACCAGATCCTAAAGCTGCAAATTGATCAGCAATTTGCATAGCCAACTCTCTAGTAGGGGTGAGGATAAGTCCAAAGATACCACAAGGATCTTCGGACCATTTTGCTAGCATTGGACCAGCGAATGCAATTGTCTTACCGGAACCGGTCTTTGCGCCTCCAATACAATCTCTACCTTTCAAGATCTCAGGGATGCACGCTTTTTGAATATTGGTTGGTGTTGTGATCTTCATAGTGGAGAGTGATTCACAAAGCCATTTTGGAAGTCCTATAGCACTAAATCCTGACATATTTCTATCTATGGCAAATTCGGTAGTATTGCTGTACTTTTTGTTATGTTTAAGTGAAGACAGACCTTTTATTTTTGTGCAATATAATACAAAAAGTGAATAAAAAAGAAGGAACAATAAAATTTTTTATTTTCTATTTTGCCGATGACCAAATAAATTAGCTAATCCGGAGTTACATCTTGACCGGTGTGAAGTTTTGGCAGAGATGGCGCAACACATTCGACGATAATCAGATCTGGAGTTGAAGATGGGCAAGCCAACGAGTGCCGTGAAGAGAGAAGTGTGTCAGCTTTGATAAGATCAAATATAATCAGCATCAGTTACCATGATTGATCAATTTTTAATCTTCAAACCTACTGGTCAAGTGGAATTCAACTACCAACCAGGTAAAAATTTATCAAACATAACAAATTCTTTCATCCAGGATAGACTTGTTACTGATAACAATTTAAAGTCGTTTGCTGAACTGGAAAAGGAAGAACACGACGAGGATGATGAACCAAGTGATGATGATGAAACACAGGTTGTTGGTACATACAGTCTTGATAACTACAGCTTGAAGTACCTTGTTTTAAGTGAGTCCAATAGAAAGTTGGTCTTCGTCATGATCTATTCCCCATTACTGAACTTCAAGAATCCATTTGACTTCTTGAAGACCATAAAGCACTTGTATTTGAACACAAATGATAAATCAAAGTTTGAGAGCTTTTTTAACATGAACTTGAAAGAGCTAGAGAAAACAACAACTGAGCAGCACCAAGCTACTTTAAGCGATGAAAACGATTCTGAGGGGCCAGTTTCAACCAGTAATAGTTCAAAATTGGATACCAGCAAAAAGAAAAAGTCCGCTACTAGCAACAAAAAACAGAGAAAATGGAATGCTGATGGATCATATTACGAAGATTCAGGTGCTGATTCGTCCGCTCTTGATTTTTCAAGTCAAATTGAATCTAACGGAAACAACGATAGACTCAAATTAGACCAATTGGTTGGTAACAAGGAAACATTTGGTTCGAAATCAAAATCAGGTGAATTTTTGGTCAGCGACCTTTCTGATGAAATGAATAGAATTATGTCTCTGAAGCAAACCCCTAACTCCACTAAAACACAACAAACCAACTCATCCTCTCAACCATTTGGATTCTTACGAAATATTCTAGGTGGTAAAAAGATTGAGAAGCAAGACATTCAGAAGGTCAAAAGTGCGTTATCAAATCATTTAGTTAAAAAGAATGTGGCACCAAATGTTGCAAACTCTTTGATTTCCGAAATTGAAAAGGAATTGGTGGGTTCAAAAACTGCAAATTTCACATCAGTCGAAGAAACTGCCAAAAAATCACTAGAGAGACAGTTGATTAAGCTTTTGACTCCAAATAGCTCTATTGACCTATTAAATGAAATACAAACGAAGAAAAAGAATGGTTTGCAACCGTACGTCATTTCAGTTGTTGGTGTGAATGGTGTTGGTAAATCAACCAATTTATCTAAACTAGCGTACTGGTTGTTACAGAATGACTATAGAGTTTTAATCACTGCCTGTGATACATTCAGATCTGGTGCTGTCGAACAACTAAGAACTCATGTGAATAATTTAACTAAACTCTCACCAAATAAGAAACAGATTGAGCTTTTTGAAGGTGGATATGGAGGTGCTGACCTTGTCGCCAAAATTGCTACTGGTGCTATAAAATATGCCAAAGAAAATAAATTTGATATTGTGCTTTTGGATACAGCAGGTAGAAGACACAATGATTCTAAATTGATGGCACCACTAGCGTCGTTTGCTAAAGCTGCTAACCCCGATAAAATCATCATGGTTGGTGAAGCTTTGGTTGGTACCGACTCGGTTATGCAAGCACAAAACTTCAATAAAGCGTTTGGTGCAAACAGGCACCTAGATTTCTTTATTATCTCGAAATGTGATACAGTTGGTGATATGATAGGTTCGATGGTCAATATGGTTTATGCAACTGGTATTCCAATCTTGTTTGTTGGTACTGGCCAGACGTACACGGATATTAGAACTTTGAGCGTCAGTTGGGCTGTTAATATGTTGATGTCGTAGGGACTGTTAAGTAGCGATTCTAATTAAAGTTAATTACTGCATATCATATATATTATAATAAAACTGTATTTTTGAGATAAAAATCATACAAACTCATCCTCACTATCTACAACATCGAAGTTTAAATCGGCTTCTTCCGATAGCTTATGAATTTCTTCCAATCCGGTCAATTTTTCGATATATTTCGAATCTGCTAGAGCCAGCTTGACAAATTCCCAACCATTTTTTTGAAACTGTTCTATCACAGCAATAGAACAAGCTGAACAATTCTTGAAATTTTTGGCACTTAACTTGAGTAATTCAAAATTGTGTAAAAATCCTCTTAGTTGATGAGGCAAGCTACCCAAAACAGTCGATGGCTCACTCGCAGTATGATCCGCCCATTGTCTTTGAGGATGCTGTATAATTGAAACCAGCAATTCCACAGCCAAAGAAGATGCCATCAATGCGACACCTGGTCTTGTAACAGTGCACATTTGATCCAAGGTTCTATCAGTGGTTGAATCAGAAGGTGCGTAAACGTCATTACAGAAATAACAGCCCAATCTGTTCTCCGCTTGCTCTTGTAAACTGACTTTAGGGTCAGGACAACCGTGTCTCATCACCAAATAACTTTCAAATCCAAGAGCAGCATTTATCACAATCTTACTTTCAACATTTGCTATAACTGTAGGCAACCATCTCGTTTCTCTCGAATCCATTAGTAAAAATATTGCGTCATGCTCCTTAATCAACTCGCATAACTTGTCAAAATCCTTCTTTTGTCTCGATTCGTTGGTTATAGGATGACCAGCCATAGGGACTTCCAAGCTAAACCCCTGTGCATCAATCAACGGGAAAATCCTTTTCATTGACTCTGCTGCTGTTTCGGCTTTCCATTTACCTCCATCTAGACAATCACCAAATTCATACAAGGGTTGTCTGACGGGATTACTAAAGGAAACCTTACCATTGTCAACAAATGTTATCTTTCTGACACCCCAACCCAATAAAGCCCTCCCGATATATGATCCAAGAGTGCCAGATCCCAACAACAAGCATTTGGTATTCTTAATGTTATCCAAATTCAATTGTGGTGAGATTCTCCATTTCATTAACTTCAAATTTAAATCAATGGCCTGATCTGCTAATAAAGTTGGGTCTATTAAAGAGCCTAAATCAGCCAACTTTGGTCCCAACTTTCCTTGAGAAGTTCTCTCCCAACCAGAAATCTTAGGAACCTCCAGCAGCTGAGTGATAGAATTGAGTGAAATAGTGAAAGATGCATCAGTATGATAAAAACGGTATACGGTGATACTGACTTCCTTGTAACCGTAAACGGACAATGCAGCCAAAAAATTCTTTAAAACATAAGAAGGAGATTCCGGTAGAGTTGATGTATCGACGAAAAGTATGTTTAGCTTATCAGTGGTAGAGTATAGACCTAAATCTGTCAGTTTTAAAATCTTTCCATCGCTACCTATTATTCCAAATTGTTGTGTGTCCTCTATTGTAAGATCGGTTCTAAATGTGTGTTCAACTGATGTAACTTCCCAGTCACTGTTCAACTGGGGAAAGGCAAACCAATAATAAAACTTATATTTTTTCAAATCTGCAAATGAGAGTATTGCAAATTGAGCAAATAGTGAGGGATCAGTTAATACAGACCTATCAACTATTTTATCATATAACTAAAATGACGAAAGATGGTTAATTTGTTAGTGGATTCGAACTTAATAAAACAAAAAGCGGGGGGAAACAACAAAAAAAACTACTTACAGACTGTCCTGAAGATTTTATGAAGTCCAGTTTGTTGATGTGTTTAAACTCCTCCAATGTATTGACATTTGTAATGTAACCGGGTGAACCCAGATTGTTGTTTGCAGGGCTAAGTTTCAAGAAAAAACATAAATGTTAGTACGGTAATCCAACAATTAGGGAGCACAAATAGAAAAAACAAAGAATACTTACAATGATGACTCAAAGTCTTGTAAATTACTGAAACTAGTATCATTCAAGTTTATCGAAGGTGCCTGGTTTTTACCCAAGGATTTGAAATTGTAGTAACCATAAATGAGTGTCGGGGATTGGTCCAACTTCAAAACATCCAGTTTAAGCTGGGATAATTTGACAAAAAATGACGAATCAACAAACGAGTGAGCCGAGGAATAGTTCAAATTATGTGACATATCTGATATCGAATCCACAGTGACCATTCATACCGCTGTCAGTCTGTAAACAAGAGTTCGTTTAACATAAATAGATATCGAGATATGATCAAATCTCGAAGGCGGCTTCTCGGTCTTCCCTCCCCGCGGCTCGCGCACGATAGCAGAACATAGAGATCGATCTATACACGCAGTGATTAATTTTTTACTTTCACACGTAAGTGGTTATATAATAGACAACGGCTACGGATGACTATGATTTCGAGCGATGGCGGGGGGAGGAGGAAAGCTTACAAATAGACAGATGCCTTCTGTGAAGTAAGTGCCTTAGGAGCATCGAAAGACATCCTACGAATCTCAAACTATATCAGACTCACCATAATGATGCTCAGAGGTCAAATACATAGATCGCTACTAAATTCAGGTAGAAGAGCCATCACCGGCTCAAGAAACTTCCACTACTCTCCAACTGTTTTAAAGGTGGAAGAAGTTGTTTCACACACAGAATTCAAAGCCAAAATTTTGAAAGACAAGATTGCACTAGTGGATTTCTATGCTACTTGGTGTGCCCCATGTAAGGCTATAGCGCCTGTTGTGGAGAAATTCTCAGACGAATACGCAAGCGATGTCAACTTCTACAAAGTTGATGTCGATAATTCTGGCGATACTGCTCTAGAATACGGAGTGACGGCCATGCCTACTTTTCTACTATTCAAAGATGGTGAGAAAGTGTTCAGTATCATTGGTGCTAATCCTCGAGGGATTAAGCAAGCTTTGGATGCTGCCATTAAGGGTGATTTATAAATATGTATATATATATATGCTACATGAGTTCTTTTATACACATTGCGACAATAACTCGGAGAAGTAGCTAGCTCACCTACGGATTCTTATGACTATACTATTATTTTCTTCTCTTTTTAACTGTTATTGTTATATCGTTATATGCATTTTATTTATATTGCACCTATGATGAAAAAAACTTACTTGAAAACTAACCATGTATCGTCTTAAAATGTTTTTAGAAATGTTGGATTCATGAATTGAATTAAAATAAATACGATGAGCTGCATGACTATTAATATACATATATATGTTAAAACTATTCACCTAAATTCATTTCGTCCAACTCATCTAAGAGTTCATCAATATCAATTTGAGGAGCATCGTCTTCTTCATCATCATCCATCTCGTCAGTACCGGTGACATGTTTTGTTGGAGCTTCGGATTTATACAGGTTGACGGTTTGTCTCAATTCTGGATCTTCTTCTAACTCTTGCAAGAACAATTCATAGTCTCTTTCTGCTCTTTCTGCTTCTTGTCTGGCTTGTCTAGAATCGACAATATCCTCAGCAACCAAATCTTTATGTTCGTTGGCCATTCTTTTCAACTTCCACTTTCTGTTCTTAACACTCTTGTTAGATCTAGCATAATGTTTCTTAACCAAAATAACGTCAGGTAAGTTATTAGTATCCAAAGAATCGAACAACGTGGAGTTGAAGTTAGCGTTTGCTAAGTAGTAACCCATAGCCGAATCACCAGGGTGTAAGATACCACCCAAATGCGATCTCAAGTAATATTCTTTGTCGTTGACACCCATATCAGCAGCTCTAGCAACTGTAATATCAGCCAGTAACCATCTACCACGTCTTTCACCGGTTGGCTCAACGTCCAAAACAATAAATTCAGTTAATTGCGTAACATCAGACAAGGCCAAAAATGGTGTTCTCCAATAAACAGATGATGATAAATCGCCCACTTTTAAGGTACCTGGATCAATAAACTGTATAGTGTTTGTCACTTTAGAACATAGAACAAACTGAGATATATCACCCATAGACTTGGCAAGCTTCTTTGGAAGCACAACAAGATCATCTTTACAAATTGGAACAATCTCGATGGAATATGAAAATTTATACTGTGAAGTACCTGAGTGAATATCAGAACTGATCAATTCCTCAGATTTCTTAGATTTTATAGGAACAACACTATTCAAGAAATCGATCATCTTGGCAGCATGGTTTCTCTGTGCATAGTAAAAATCTAAACCATCTTTATTTTCCTTGATGGAAATAGTATCGACATGTGCATTATACTTCAAGATCAATTGTTCTAAATACAAGAATGTTCTCTTATGCTGCACTTTTTGTCTGATTTGAACAGCAGCTCTCCAAGTATTCGTGGTGTAAGATTTAGCACAGTCAGCACATTGCATAGCAACAACAACGTACTCAACTTCAAATGATTGTTGTATGATGGTGTTCGTTAAAGCTTCACCTTGAACAGTCAACTTAACTTTAATTCTTCTCGAATGAGGTTCGGTCCAAATAAACGAAGCATCTATCAATCTAACTTTGTTTAAACCTTTCAATCTTCTAAGACAAAGTGCCAACAACTCTCTACTTTCCAGAGCAGCTCTTATCCACTGGCCAGGTGGCTGTAAGAAACGTTCACAGTTTCTGCAAAAAGATAGATTTGCTTCTCTTGGAATACCTTCTGTGATATCAACTGTTAGTTTGATACAATCGTAACACATAACTAGACCGGTCGAACCGTCCATTGGAACACCACAGTTACAGCATAAAACTGTTGCCTGTGACTCTTGATGATAATCGGTAGGGTTGAGTTGCGTGTAATTTGACATTTTGATTTTGAATTGACGAGAAGTGTTTCAAATATCGATACTATGTCAATAGAAGTGATTTGTAACTTTATCTTTTGTCATTTTAAAATAGGTAACAGATCGTTTGTAATACACAAAATTTTCTTTCTTAGGACAAAAAAAAAAAAAAAAAAACTTAAGCCGCAGAGAGGGTAACAACCCAAATCTAAATTTATCATTACGTAATATATTATATGAGAGGATGGCGGAGGTGCACGAGCAAAACTGGCCGCCAGATAAAAGTGTGGTGGATGCCTATGGGGTAATTCAAATTCGTTCATGCAGTCATGTTGCATTTATAATATAAAATTATATATCTTGTTCAACGACCGCTGTTAGTTTGAACTGGAAATGAGTTGAGATTCACGCACATCACTTCATTTGGGAAACGGTATTTTTACATCTGAAATTTCACCTGATAAAAAGCAAATAAATGTCCGGCCAGATCATTGACCCGAAATCGTCTCCACAAGCGGATTCTCAAGATGTTCAAGGAACATCTGCAAACAACATATTCAACGATCATCAGTTAAGAAGAGATGATGAAATTTTAACTTATCAACCCTTTCCAAGCGATACTTATCAAAATGAAGATGCGTATGAAGGACTGTTTAATTTTTTACCTGCCACTGATTTACTCATAGAAAATAGAACATCAGAACCAAGAGATATCTTGATGACTGAACGTACAACTTTGAGCTGGGTCAAGTTCAGTACTGTGATATCATTATCTGCCGTTGCAATATTGTTAAACTATAGAATAGATACCTCTAATTCGAGAGATCCAGATAACCCCAATACAGGGGCAGGAGAAAAGAGTACAACCTACGTGATATTTATCAGTTGTCTTTTTGGATTTATGAGTTTGGGTGTGGTTGTATTGGCTGGATATAACTATTTTATTGCTATTTACAACTATAGAGATGAAAGAGTTCATACTTTGGATAACAAGTTAACAAGCATATTTTTGGCAATATGCATCATAATATTACTCGGAATAAACGTGTCCTTCATGATTATACAGGACTGAGAGGCAGAAATATGAGTTACTACATTATCGAATATTTCCAAAGTTTGGAATTATGGGGGATCTACTCGATGTGATCGGCGCCATCATCGTAAGCTCTTTTAACAATACGTGAAAATATAGATAGATATGAACTAATGAAGAACACTATACAAAGAAGTAAATAAGGACCTCCGATGAATGTTAAACGTGTTTTGTTTTTACAAAGGCTTAGAATATTTGATAACCTGTGTCTCTGATTCGTAAACTATAACTTTTATCTGAATTGCGAGAAGCAAATAAAGTTTTAGAAAAAAACAGAAAATACAGCGGCGGAAGATTAATATGAGGAACAAAGGAAGGAAGGTAACAAAGTGCTACAAAAGAAAATTATAAAAAAACAAAAATCACTCACAAAAAGAAGAACAAAAAAAGAGTCAAAAGGCTTCCGATGGAACAACTTAGGGTTATATTCACGATAGCAGCGGCTCCTGTATCGCTATTTTCATGTGTAGTGCTAGTTGCGGTTTCGAAATAATCTTTTGTATCAGTAGCGAAGATTGTCTGTAATTCAGAAATAATATCCGAACCGTTTGCATGAACAACAGAAGCAATTTTCAGCATTCTTTCAGACCATGGAACTATGGTGAAAAGCTCACTATATACCGAGTGAAGTTTGCTTTCTATCACCAGACTCCGCAAAGTTTGTGGATAGTATTCTGTGAATACTTTAACGGCTTCATTTGTACTATTCCGCTTAAAGAACTTTATCCAATTGTCAGCATATTGGCTTTGATCTATATATATGGCACTAATAATATCCATTGAATGATACACAACGGACCCGGAAGAATAGTACACAGCGGAAGGATCAGGTGGGGTGTATCCTTCTGTTGTAATGATATCATAGTAGGCAGAAATGTCAGACGACGTTTTGTAGACACTCAAAGCGGAGTAAAGTCTTCCACTCCAAGTAACATAGTTCATGATAGACAGGTATGCTTCAAAAGCAGTGTAGAACCGCTCATCGTTCAAATTCCCTCTTTCCAAGTATCTTGTGAAGAGTTGAACCTCACTCGCTGTTGAATGTTGGGAAAGAAAGGACGACCATTGTAGATAGTTGTACTGGTAGTCGTCGTTGATAACTTTGAAGTAACTACGATCAATTATATCAGTAACTTGTGAAACAAGAGCTGCCGATGAAGCAGTTGAACCGGTCGAAGTAAGACTTGGTAGTGTTGAAATCGCGCTTGTTAAGACTGAAACTGGCATTATCGTAAGCCCAGCCGCTAAATTTGCTGTGATCATAAAAAATAGGCATTTGAATGCAAACATGATTATGATAGAGACTGTTTCTGATATATAGTATTCAATTGCGCTTCTCAAAGTTGGGGCTCTGTATTTTTCTCTACTTTACCGCAAGTAGAATTGAGGCTACCCCTAAGTGTATATACACTGAGTCCAATTTAGAATGAGTTGGATTCTAGTGGTACTAGAAAGTGGCTTGTTAAGAAACAACAACACTTCAACTTGAAAGACACCACCACTCGGGAATTGAACAGTCATCACAAGAAGTAAGAGTGAAGCCCCATAAATGCATGCACATATATACACCTCCCCAGTCCCCACAAATATAGCTGGGACGGGACGGGAGGGGCAAGCGCCCGTGGTTGCCCTGCATGCTCGGCCCGGAATTCTTGCTGCGGTTGGCTCTGAAGTGCGGCGCAGCGGTAGCAGCGGTAGGCGGGCGATGTTGTTACACGAAGAAGGCTTATTTGCATATAGAAGATGCTGATTGATTATATAACTGGCAGATGCCAACCAAGGGAAATAACTGGTAGCGCGTGTAAAGAAAGTCTTTAGAAAACTATATATGCATCATCAAATCTGATCACTCCTATAGTCCTAAAACAACGACCAGGAAGCCTAGTAAGTACCAGCATGGGGCTGTGGCTGAAAACCCATTGTTGGATTCTTGCCTTGTTATTGTAGTCAAGGGTTTTTGTGAAGAATTATATGGTAAGGATCCGATGGTGTAGATACTCGTGTCTGCCTTCACGATACTATAAAATGAAGCACTGTCAAAGCTGCTTGATGACACGATGAGGTAGACGACTTCTGAACTCAATCTTAAACTCCAAGGGACTGCTGTATAGAGATAATTATACACTGAGGTGTAATTCTCTCGTTGAGACTCTTCAAGAAGGTCTGTGTATACAAATAGCTTTGTGAATTCTGTAATCTCTGGCTTATCAGAGTTCGCTTCTACATATGCAACCCATTGATCATGATGGTATTGAAAGTCTCCAGCAATAGCTGACGATTTTAATTCTACATGATTCGAAATTGTCGTAAATATTTCATAATATTGTTCAGTATTCATTATGTTACCTTCTGAGTTTGTGGCAGTCTTGAGATAGTTTGCTTCGGTTTCCAATCTATCGGTGAAAGGAACGTTTGTAAAAACATATTCCATGGCCTCCAAATAAACACTTAGTTCGGAGTCATTCATCGTCGTTTGGCCGAAATACTCACCAAATACTGAAACCATTGAATCAGTTGTATAGGCCGCGACATATGATTTCCATTCATCTTGATGGAAAGAAAAATCTTCATAAAGAGCAATATAAATCTGGTCCTGATTGTACTCAGTTATGTTGATCGCTTTAGATACAACTGAGAGCGACACCAGGATAATGCAGGAAAACGATATACTAAATAGCATGGCCAAAAGTAGCAATACAATGGATTCAATCTGGTAAATCTCAAGTCGTAGATGATTTGAAAGACAAGAAATGATTGTAATGAAATAAATTTTCTTAACGGCATGCGTAAAATTTAGTATATATATATACCTATAGGCAGTCGAACTGTTCCAATTTTGGGCACCGATAGCCTGATAGCCTGCGGGGCAGAGCATGCAGCATTCGTTGAAACTCGGCGCGGCTCACTCTGTGTGGCTCCCAAGTCCCGGTTCACGAAGGAGCCCTGCCCACTTGCAACTTCGGTGCAGCCAATCAAGCAGTTGTAGAGGTTGGGGGCCAATATTTGATCATAGACCGCATCGTTGAATATGGATATTGGGATAGCCTTTTTAATAAATGGGACATTTTTGGAATTGTTACTATTAAAGAACCAAGAGTTCTCTGAATTAAATTGTTGCATTCTTGGACTAACTAATAAAACAATGAAACGGTAAATTGAATATAAAAAACACACTAAGTGGGAAATGCAAACCATACGTATGAATTATCGTTTTTCAAAAGTATAAAATAAACGTATCACAAAAATGGGTAATCTTCAACAGAATTTCTGAAGCAAACCAGATCATGCCCAAGATGTAGTAGATAAGAACGTATAAATGTACAGATCTTTGGGAGAGCAATTAGATAGCTAGAGCATTAAAGGCAACAAATACTAAGGCTAATAAACCTTGGAATGGAGTGAAACTCTTTGAGTAAGCTTCACCTGAACTAGAACTCGACCTAGAATCTGAATCTGAACTAGAACTAGAACTAGAACTGGAACTGGAACTGGAACTGGAACTAGAACTAGAACTAGAACTAGAACTAGAACTAGAACTGGAACTAGAACTGGAATCAGAGCTAGAACTCAAATCAGATTGCGACGAAGAGCTTGAAGTAGATGCTTTAGAAGTTGAACTTGAAATGGACACTGAAGTTTCAGAGAGAGAACTGCTACCAATTTTCATATCATAAACAGCAGTGTCACCGGTAATAATGCTTAAAAACTCTTCGGTATTAGAAACTATACCGTCTGCATCAGTATTGGTATTAATAAATTCAGCTTCAGCCTGAAGTCTAGTTGACCAAGGTACTTTGGTGTAGATGGACAGATAAACATCAGTTCCATCACTAAATGGAACTGTAGCCTGGGTAACAACGTCAAAGAATTCAGAAACTGCTGGATCGTCCATGTTTGCATCGATAAAGTCCGCCCATTCATCTGTATTTAAGGACAGATCGTTATTGATAGCGGCAACCACGTCATAAGTATCAACTTCAGAATCGCCAGTGTAGACAGAACCAGTTTCCCTTGGTAAACTTTGAGAAATGGTTTCACTTGCTGCAACACCTGCATCTCCAAATCCGGTAGCAATCGACATGAAACCTTGTACATTGGTAACACTTCCATATGAATCAGTTCCAGTTGCAATATAGCTAGCTTCCGAAGCAAGTCTTGCACTAAATGGGGCATTTGTATAAACATACTCGACAAGAGAGGTAAATGAAGATGCATCTTCATAGTCAAGTGAAGTGGCGACCAAAATATCATAAAATTGAGAAACCTTTGGGTCATCATTGCTGTCTTCAACGTATTCTTCCCACTCATCACTGTTATAATAAATATCTAAAAGGACAGCGGCATCGATAGCGTCTTGATTCTCTGCAGCAATGACTCTTGTGAGACCAATTGAGATTGTAGCTGCGAATAGAGAAAAGCTTTTGACCATTTTCTTAATATTTGTTTCTCAACTATTTGACTTGTATTTGAACTAAAGCGAAGGATTTCAAAAATTCAAATGCCTCAAAATTCAACATCTTTAAAATCGAGATAAATTGGATCCTTAAATAGGCCTCAAATAGAAAGAAGTACAGGGACTCTTTATGAGTTTACCGAAGAGATATAGAAACATACACATTTGGGCAGGAACAAAATCAAAAAGGGATGGTGACCAATGAATGTTTGTGGGGGCTGTGTTTCTATTTCTCTGCCCAGACTGACTTTGTGTGGGTGCCCGAGGCAGCACAGGTATCGCTTGGTAGAATTGGCAGTCTGCTACTTCGTCCTTCTATTTGAAACCCAAAAGGTTGATTATCAAGATTCTATTGAGTGTCTTGATTTTTGATATTTGTGCGACTCGTTGGGCAGTGCTTCAAGAGGGTCATGCGAGATCGGGGAAGTGGATACCTCTTTCTCTGTCTTCACCGCAGGTTTCGGATGAGGTTACCCCTGTTATTGGGAAAAAAATGAGCCCAGTTTGCTCTTCCCTTTCCAACTGCTCGGCCCCGTTTTGGGTCGTTCTACCAGTCCCTAATTTCTGATTCAATCGCTTTAAACGATTTATTAGTCTAGTATAGACAAGATGCATTACTCATTTCTTCGCTGATCCATCTTAGTAACTAAGGTGGGAGGATATACACCGAAGTGAACGCTAGCGCGCACGCATTCCTGTAGAGGTAGGCTTTCCTTGCTAATTTAGAATAGTTGTACAATTCCATAATTCTCATTTCCCTTAATATCTTTGGAACCGGCTTGGCAACCAAATTATTAGTCTCGTCTAATATCAATGTTTAAAGACACGCCCACTTTAATGAGTGGGTGGAACGTGGTGTCCAATAAAGATCTATAATTTAGACTACCCAGTACATGTCAAACATAAAGATTTGCGTATCTAAATCTAACATGAAGAATAATCATTCTGATACTTTAATAATTGTAACAAGTAAAAATAGTTATTACACATTCAGTGAAAATCAACATCTGCTGATTGGGTTAAGATCATACTAAGTTAATGCGGTTGACCTCAGCCTGTTGATATTGTTTTAGAGGTCGAGGATGGAAAAACAGGTTTCAATTGAGGAGGAGGAGGAAGGCTGATACATCGGGAGGAAAAAGGGGGGGATACTTAACAGTGGTAAAAACCTTACCTCGAACTCGGGAAATAAATGCTGGGCTTTCAAATTTTCGTGACCAAATGATTTCACATCATCTCTAAACCCATTCAGTTTACGTTCAAAGACTGTAATACGCACTTTTGGGGTCTATGGTGGCAAAGCAGGAGAGAAGTTTCAATATGGAACTTAAGACCCAGACTTTTTGATTGATAAGAAGTTTAAAGACGGTGATCGGAAACAACATGTGTTTCGCACCTGCTGCTCAAAGGAATAGACCGCGAAGCAGTGATGGAGTGGAAGTTATCTTCAACAGCGGCAGCGCATCGAGTGGGTTAATTGCTTATAATTAACGTAAATCCGTATATGCTGCATGCACAGACCTCGAGATGATCTCGATTGTAAGGAATTGGATCCTGTTAGTTTATATAGTTAGTTTAGTTAGAGCTGAGGTTGCAAGCCTGTCGAGGGTTCCCCGCGAAAGTGGGAAAGCCCCGAGGAAGCGGGACTTACCCGTCTTTCCGACTGTCAGAGTAGTTCTACGAACGTCGACACTCGTGGACAGCGATTGACTTGAACTAAGGAGATACTTCTCCTTATTTAGAGAATAGAAATCAGCAATCTTGATACTCAAGAATTAGGTAAATACTTATATCAGAGAATCAGCGGTCCGATACTTTATATCGATCAATTGCATACGTGCTAGTTCATGTGCATGTGAATGATATTTAATATATTATATAAGCGTTTTGAAACGCCCGTAAACTGAAGGTTTTTAGATCACGTGCACTTAACACGCGCCCCGTGTTTGTTTGTTTTTCCTTGATGCTTTTCTATTTGTTTGTTTACTTCTTTAGAAACACCCGTTCCAATACAAGAAAGGCTTGTTTGGCTGCAATTGCATTAATGAGAAATCCCGGTATGCATAAAGGAAAAGATGAATGTGCCGTGAACGGTAACGGTCACACTCACAGTCAGAATCAAAACCATCAGAAAGGAAGAAATCTTACAGAGGCAGCAATGCCAGATTCGAGAAATGCCAACAAGGCAGAATCAAACAACATTAAGGTATTCGTTAGGTGTAGAGCTAGAAATCAGCGAGAAATAAACGAAAATTCAGGTGTAGTTGTTTCAACTATAGGAAAGCAAGGAATTGAAGTAAACTTGAAAGCAAATAACGTCACTAAAACCTACAGATTTGATGGTGTTTACGGTGCCGAATCTGATCAAGAAGCCCTATATGAAGGCGCCGCTAAAAATATACTGGAAGGAATGATTCAAGGTTATAACTGCACTCTTTTTGCTTACGGACAAACTGGTACAGGTAAGACTTATACAATGTCTGGTGATATATCAGCATACCCAAACGGGAAATTGTCCGAGAATGCAGGTATTATTCCACGAACCTTGTTTGAACTATTCAAGTATCTTGATAAAAATGTTCCCGAATATTCTGTTAAAGTGTCCTTTATTGAGCTTTACAACGAGAATATAAGGGACTTGCTTGCCGAAGATGATACTAAGATCATCAAGATTTTTGACGACAATAATGCAAACAAAAAATCAATTATGATTCAAGGAATGGATGAACTATTCATTAAATCTGCTGAACAGGGTTTACAACTTTTACGGAAAGGATCGGATAAGAGACGGGTTGCCAGTACAAAATGTAACGATTTGTCATCACGCTCACATACAGTGTTCACTATTACAGTTCACATGAAAGTTCACGATCCTTTAAGATCGACTGGAGAACAAGAATTCGTCAAGATTGGAAAGATAAACCTTGCCGATTTAGCGGGATCAGAAAACATCAGTAGATCTGGCGCAACGAACCAAAGGGCCAAAGAAGCTGGAATGATCAATCAATCTCTATTAACGTTAGGCAGAGTTATCAATGGATTGGTACAAAATGCACCACATATTCCTTACAGAGAATCCAAATTAACTAGACTATTACAGGATTCATTGGGTGGTAGAACTAAAACTTGTATCGTCGCTACAATTTCTCCGGCAAGAGCTTCACTTGATGAAACCATCAGTACGTTAGAGTATGCTCATACAGCCAAAAGTATCAAAAATAAACCACAGGTGAACCAAACATTGAATAAAAAGGCTCTAATAAGTGAGTACAGCGAAGAGATTGAAAGATTAAGGAAGGACTTAATTGCAAGTAGATTGCAAAACGGTATTCATATAGATCCGGATAACTATGAAAAACTTTTAGCTGAGAGTGAAAGTAGACGAGTTAGAGTTGAAGAGTTGGAACAGCGTGTTGGTGGACAAGAAGATAAGGTAGCAAGGTTGAAGCTGAAATATGACAATTTACTCTCAGAAACAACTGAATCTATTGAAATTTTGAGCAAAGATCTTAAAAGCGCTAAATCTGAAGTTTTGGACCACAAGAAGAGATTAGAAGAAGTTGAAGAACAACTAAATGTTGAAACCAAGCTTAAAGAAGCTTATAGCTCTACTGAATGTGAATTAAGACAGATCAGTTCCAATTTACAATCTTGTTTAGGTCAATCGATCAGAACGAACGAAATGTTATATTCCGTTTTACTTAAAAATAGAGATGTTTCAATGGGGCACGATTCTATTACTAAAACAGCATCTTCACAACTAGGTGAAAAGTCCGGTTCAATACTCATGTCTGTTGATAAAATTTCTAACGATACTGTTCAAAGATTGGAAACCCTACTTCTTTCGATAGTCAATATTGATCAGAAAAGGGTTATCTCTCAGTATTCAAACTTTATCAACAATTCTTTTGAAGAATTTGTTGAGAAATTACAAGCAAGTAAAATGTATGACAATACCAATGCAGCTCTATTGAACAAACTAGTTTCTGAATTGAAGTCAAAAACAGATACTCACTGCTCATCACTTGAAATGAGTTTATCAGATTTGCTTAACTTATCAACTAGCTCCATTCCGAAAACTGTTCAAAACATAAAAGAGATATCAAAAGTTGTTAATAACCATTTCGAGGAGCTGGAGGTATTTGCCACCGAAATAATACAACCTATAATGAAAAAAATAGGACTGCAAGAGGTAACAATCAGCAGATTATATGAATTGAATGCATCCATGAAATTAAAGAACGACAATCTTTCCAATTTAGTTACAAGTTCAATCAAGAGACTTATTGACTTGGAAAGGACCACGGAAAATGAACGGACAAACTCATTAATTGAGACTTTAATGAAGACTATTGAAATGACGAAGATGCAACGACTTGAAACATTGGATGTTTTATCCTTTGAAGTTGATTCTTTGAAGGAATCGTTGGATACTCAACATAAGACTCAAGAAGAATGCAACTTATCTTGCTTTGATGAATTGAAGAAGCAACAAAGCAATCTATATGATGAGCTCAACGATTGTCACAAGAATCTTTCTACTAAGATAACGAAAGGAATTGATGGATTTGATGATATTTTATTGCCTACCTTTATTAAAGAAGAACAAGAGAGAGAGAACGATAAAATCTCAATAATTTCTAAGCTTTTGTCCCAGTTACAAGGAAATCAGAAATCTTTAATTGACGATTTTAAAAAGATTGAAATTGAGCAGGAACGTTCATTAAGTTCTAAAAATCAAAGTACAGATGGAATAACAAGCACAATGCAACAAAAGAAAACAGAGAATTCCTTGCATATTACATTGATGGAACAACAGATGGACGAAATGTACACGAATTCAAAGGAAACAATTAAAGAGACAAAATCAAGACTGACTGCTAGCAGTAAAATGCTAACCAAAGATATTTCTGAATTGGCTGACACGGTGAATGACAATTATTCCAAGTTGGAGCAAATTAACGAACAATTCAAAGAAATGCCTAAAACTACAATCGTTGATAAATCAATCACCACGAGGAAGTTACCTTTTACTGATTCAGAAGAAATAATTAGAATGAACAGTAGAAAGAGGAAATTTGAAAATGATGATGAGGCCATGGAAAGCTCATTATTGAAATCTACAACTTCATATTGTGTGGATGGTATTGACAAAGAGAATATCATGCCGATACCTATACCAGATACGCCTATTTCATCATTTGATAAGACGATAAAAAATGGCAAACAGTCCGATTTGAAAAAAAATTCAAATGGATCGAGGCCTAGAAGTGTATTGAAGCAAGTTAACCGTTGAAAAGATGTATATTTTTTATGTGTATAGTACTAACAGTATAAGGTACTGACCAGCCTCAGGACCTATTATATAATTATGCGTACTAAATTGTAGGTCTATCGATCGATTTATTAAGAGTAATAACTTCGGCCTTATCTCGTAAACCGTCCTTTTCTTATATATATATATATATAAGACTTATAGATAATCTCTTGATGTTGATTGCTCTAGATACTTATCAACGTGGAAAGAAATCAGTTTTTAGTATGTACAACATGTGTATTATATATATATATATATACCCGTCACGCCAGTACTAATAAGCAATCTTTCCCCTGACCTAAAGAATGAGATGGGGGAACCTTACTCTGCGAAATTCTTCTATTTTTTGCGTCATACCTGCCTTGATCCAATTCTCAACGCACGAGGGCTGTAGACTGTATATATAATATAGCCTGTGGCCACTAAGCAATCTGGCACTCTGCCTTTCCGGTGTCGCGTCGATTGTTTTCGCTGCAAGGAAAGTACCTCTTTACCAGCCGCCTGCTTGTTCCAGTTGGTCGCTCGGGCGCAATTCCTTCTTTTCCTGCCTGCTTCGGCAGATCACTTGGCTAGCCGTGGTCCGAAAATGGACGGATTGAGACTCAGGCGCGTTAGGTTGGGTAGTGTTCTAGATGGGGTCACAAAAGAAGAATGAATTTAAATTTGAAAAAAGGACACCTCAAAAAAGTTTAAATTTTACCTTTTTGACTAGGTTTGGATAATCTGCATTTGAAACTAAACATATAAGCTGTCTTTATGCGAGGGTTCAATTGTCCATGTGATAATTGATCCATATCTAGCTATTGAGGAGAGTAATAATGTCCACGATGATCACAAACACAGGCTTGATTATATTATAGGTATACATTTCAGCATCAACCAATTTACGAGTCGATGGCTCGTAAAGAGATGCGTATTCACTCTTACTGAAACCGCCAAGTATCAATTTGCATATATATAATATATAGGGGTACAGCCAATTAATATTACATTGATAGGTTACGATGGAATTTTAAAACTTATCAGTTTGTCGTCAACCAGCATCAAATTCCATCTTTTCACTATACGAATTTAGGCTGGCTAAAGCATTACTATTATCACTTCCCCTCCGCCTCCGCTTCCGATGGAGCGGCTCCTTCGTACTTCAAACCTAACGATTAGAATTGCTATATGATGTTTGAAACCAAATTCAAGAACACACTGGTGTGTGTATTAGATGTACTAGCTGCTTATATACATATATACATGTTAAAATAAGTCAAAAAGAAGGTTTTTGTGAATTTCCGTATTAATCCATAGAAGAGCTAAACTGATCACCGTGCAATTTCAAATTTTGAAATTAGTCTTAATACCTCTGCCGATCTGCTTTGTTCCTACATTTGCATGTGTTGATTTTTTTTTATCTTATCACCAGCTACTTCCAATACAGCGCGACCATTAATAGTTATCTTTGAAAATTGGCACTGCCACACAATTCTGTTTCAAGCAAGCAAACGTATATGCGCACATACGCGCGCGCGGTGATACCAATTCCCAAAAGCGCGCAACAAGAAAATGCGAAATAAAATTGCATTAGAAGAGAGCGGATTCAAACACAAGAGAGCAGAATTTCAAGATGAGCCAGAGTGCACATGGAGTTGTTTAGCATGGCGAGTGTATCCACTCATCCGTGCAGCAAGCCTGTGTACACATGTTGCAGACATGCATAACAATCATCTGCATGTCGGTTATATTTACCTTAGAGCTATAAGCTTTGGTGAGTTGAACTGAGGCTTGCGTATCTTAAAACCTTCGAAATTCAGAATGATCTGCGGCAGATTAAAATGTGAGCTGCAAGCTGCAAGCTGCAACCCCCATGCAGAAAGAATTGACGCGATGCACAAAATAATTTTTTATTGCTCAACAAATTTTGCGTCATCTTACTCGAAACAGCCAGTAACTAGACCTAGTTTCTTAAGTCATCGCCCAGCCTAACCTGATCTTTCACAAAATTTGTAAACAGCCCAATCTTTTTTTGTTCTGTTACTTGGTGTAATTTCTTCTCGGGCCCGTAGATCCCGCCGATCCTTTGCTTTTGGAAACCAGAAGAGCACTACGGTTGCTAACTTCGACCGTTGCAGATTATGAAGGTGGTGGGCGACCCATTTCAATTCGACATTAAATTGCAGGGAAGAAGGGAAATACTTATATTCTATTGTATTATCTTCTGTTCTTTCGGTAATAACATGTTCAATTACCGCAAAGTATTATAGATCGAGGTATAAATTAATATATATTATATACATGTGTTATAATATATATATATATATTTTAGAGTTTAAAAAACCTCATATATGAAACATCTACAGAGCATGCAATCTCGGTTCAAAACGGAATAGCAAAGAACGTACTAGTGACACCTATATGTTTAATAGGAATTCACGCTAATCTGTGCTTCTCATATATATGTTCGGTCCCTTTCGGAATCTGAGCAGAAAGAATTCATCTATATGGCAAAATATTACCAATAGTAGTAATTTACTTCATATTCGAAGCTTGTAGGTCAACCGTGTGTGAGCCATCGAAAGGAGAAGTCGCACTGCAATACAAATTATATATATATATATATATAAGCCTTTGATACTTTGCGTCAAACACTAAACTCTGCACACTACTACATATAGGATATCATTTGCCATGCTACGAATATGAAGGAATATTTACCGCCGTTTATGCTTGTGTTCTATTAAATGATAGAGCATCAATGAGGTAATTTCGTAGATAATACACTGCAACTATTATGTAATGAACCATAGAGCTTTTACATAAAAAAAATTTGCACTGGCTACAAAAAGAGAGCAGTGCTACATGATATCATGTGTATTCTAATAAAGTTTCTAATAGAAATAGCAATGAGCAAATTTTTCTAATAAAAATGATACGAGCACGCAAATAAAAAGAGAGGAAGTTGGGTGTCAGAGTCGAGTACCACATGTTGTTGGATTATATAGTGGAGTTTTCTACTTTTATAGATGAATTGATCTAGACAAACGTTACTGCGATGACCAGAAACTGGATTTAAGAGTAAAAACTTATTTCTAAAATGTTTGGTAGCTCGTAGTATTGTGAAAATTCAACACTAGCATTTCACTAGGATATATATGTATATTGAAAAGTTACATCATATAAGCACTATAGTGTCACACTTACTATTTTTTAAATCTTGTAAAAAGTTATTTAATGTTTGTGATGTGTGAGGATTACTTAGATGATACACTTAGCGTACACCAGAGCCATGCTTATGAATAGCGTCACAACAGCAGAAGCCGTCACATAAACACCCGTACTTTGTTCTCTGACGATCGACCGGACGTAAAACTCTTATTAATAATATCTTACATAACGCAGTTAGGAGCAATATCATGAATTGCTGCACCCCCTTAACTGACAAAAGAGTAGTAGAATATAATAAATGTATAATAATCACGACTCGGAAGTCGGAAGCCAATGTAACTAGTGCATTACGTAACCAGTTGTATAATGCGACAAAGTGAAATATACTAACCCGTTTTCGATTTCTAAGCTAGTTTAGGTAATTGATTGCCTAACACTCTTAGATGCACCGCCCGTTTTTCGTTCCTCGTTTCTTTCCCTGTGCATGTCTCGTTCCTCGTTCCTCGTTCCGCGAACGTTTTCCCGTCGAACGAATTGGCAGAAGAAAAGCCAGAGATATACGGGAATGCAGAACGAATACCAACACGTTCGGCAGATGGGTTTTCCATAATATATATATTTATATATATGCATATATATATATCTTTTACTCATCGTTCCTATCTTTAAAATTAGCAAGGTTTATTTTTCTTCTTTCCATCAACTGGTTTGAATTCAACCTCAAAGTCAGAAAAGCCATTTGCACTTGTACATTTAGTTTTCTCCAAAATGGTTTCAAGGTATGTACATGAATTTATTTTTGCAGACCCTCTTAAGTCATTATTAAATCGTGATCGTCCAACCGACAACAAAAGAATTTAGTTTTTTTTCTTCTGTCTTCCTTTTGATACATTTGTTATTGCAAGTAATTAAGATCATTATACTAACGTTGACCAACCAATTAATTATAGAGTTTTCACTGACCCAACCATATCAGTTCCTGCACAAGAGAGTTTTCTCAAGACATGGCAGTTGATAAGACAGATCGACGGTTTGAATTCCGTGGAGAAACTATGGGCGGCATACTATACCTACATTGGTAACGATATATTTGCAACTGGTTTGCTATTTTTCTGTCTCCATGAATTCATGTATTTTGGTAGATCGCTACCATGGTTCATCGTCGATAGAATTCCATATTTCAGAAAATACAAAATTCAAGATACTAAGATTCCTTCAAACAAGGAACAATGGGAATGTATGAAATCTGTTTTGATCTCCCACTTCATGGTGGAGGCCTTCCCTATTTGGTTCTTCCACCCAATTTGTGAAAAGATTGGTATCTCCTTCTACGTTCCATTCCCTTCGCTCACTTCGATGGCTTTCCAAGTTTCTTTATTCTTCCTTTTGGAAGATGCATGGCACTACTGGTTCCATAGAGGATTGCACTACGGATCATTCTATAGATATATTCACAAACAACATCACAGATATGCTGCTCCATTCGGTTTGGCTGCCGAATACGCACATCCAATCGAAGTTATGTTGTTAGGTTTTGGTACTGTTGGTATTCCAATCGTTTGGTGTTACTTTACTAGAGATTTGCATCTATTCACCATCTGTATCTGGATTACATTGAGATTATATCAAGCTGTTGATGCCCACTCTGGTTATGAATTCCCTTGGTCTTTCCACCACTTTTTACCAATTTGGGCTGGTGCTGAACATCACGATGAACACCACCATCATTTCATCGGTAACTATGCATCATCTTTCAGAATGTGGGATTTCTTCTTAGATACTGAAGCCGGTGACATTGCCAAGAAAACTAGAGAAAGAAAACAAAAGACGAAAGCTGAAAAGACAATCAAGAAAGCTTCCAGCTAAACATTTTGTTTCTGTGTTCAAAGATCAAATGGATATGATCATGATTGATCTCAATAGGATTTATATCGATTCATTGTAAGAAAAAAAAATCGTTCATTTTTTTTAATACCGATTCTATTATGCATTTAAATAATAGAATAAATAGTTCATACTTCATCATAGAAAAGAAGTAATGCTATGTTATGTTACGCTCCGCTCTTTCGTAGCCTTTCTTTTCATGGTTTGTGTTTGTCTCTTTTCTCCCTACTTAGGTTTAATATATATATATATATTCAGTTATCATACAATTATATTCATTACACTGACTAATTCTCTCTACCTCTTCTAGAATTGTAGCCAAGATAGCTAAGCTAGCAGAAACACATAATAATCCCGAAAAACTTCAAAAGAAATTAAGGTTGCGCGGCTCAAACATATTTCCTTTTTTGGATGTCCGTTGCGATTCAAAGCAGCATCAAAGACACAAGTAGTAATCTCTCATAGAGTGGGAGACTGTGATTTGAGCTCGTAACATTCAGTCTTGATTAGTCTGGTTTTGTCACAATTACAATTCTCAAGTCAGAATGATAGTATGATGTACGGGCTAGTACTAGTCTTCTGCACTTTCAAAATTCCCTAATCTTTTGAACTTAGAAGTAGTTGGCTAGAGCAAGATCCTTAATGTTGGCTCTGTCTCCCAGATAACAGTACAATCGGAATCGTTCTATCCCATTTTACCTGTCATAAACAATACACATAGCACCCTTAACGCTGCATTAAAGATTCCAACGTACTCATCCAGCCTCTCTCCACCAGCATCATGCCAATTGCGAGTATAAAGGAACCAAGGTATTCCACACCATCAAAAACGCCCGCCAGGGACGGCAATTATAATTATAAGCCCTCTCAACTCTCAAGAGGAACAACAATTCGTACCGCCGATTGCTCCCCACGCCGCACACTTTTCATTTCTTCGACGTTTTTAGCGAATTTTTTTTTTCTCATATAAGTTTATTCATATATATTATAGTTAGTATGCCGACGCTGACTTTTCACTCTTCATCTTCCTCTCCCAACTTTGTACTTTTTTCTTCACTTTTCTTCATCACTTTTTTTTTCATTATTCACTTTTGTTGTAGCCATTGCCAATTTTCAGTGGTGCTGAGCTGTGGATCATAGACCCACAATGGCAGATACATAAACAAAGAAGGGTATGTTATAAAAACACTTTGTTGCTTCACCATTAACTCTTTGATAACAAATTTCGAACTAGATTTTTCTGATGAGAAAAAATTTTACACAGACCTGTACTTAGATTCCAAGAATTTATTTTTTTGGCACACTGAGGATAAACGATTTGCCTTTATCTGACAATTTATGAATCTAGTTCTAGTTTTAATTGAAGAGCTTACATTTTTGGTAGTTGATTAGTATCGACCGATCGAACATTTTACTAACTTTCACATTCATCATTTTAGAATTTATTTTTCTTCTGCTTTTTTTTTTGTATTTATAAGTGTATTGTATAATTTAATATGATTTGTACGATAGTTGAATAAAATGGTTAGATACATCATTGTAATAGTAATTTTTGACCGGGTTTATGTATTCTAGTTTTGATCTTTCAAAGAACGACTTTCGTTTACTCCAAGAACATATATATGCATATACAATCCTTATTTATCTCCGCGTACGACTGAAAATTTGTAGATTAAATAACTTAAACAATACTTATATTATTTTGATTATAATAATAAAAAAAAAGGAAAAAAGCAGGTGGTTATAATAGTAATTATATATATAAACATAACATTTCAATTCTTTTTATTTCTTATCAAATTAAAAGGGATATTTATTTCTTAGCAGTCAATCTTCTTAAGTAGAAAGCTAATTCTTCACCTTCTAAGATGTAACCATCACATCTACCTGATTGACCAGGTCTTGAGGAGATAGCAGCGTAAAGTTTACCAGAGTTGAATTGAGCAGAAACGGCTTGTTCAATCTTTGATTCAGCAGATCTACCAGCCAACTTTCTTTGTAATTTACCTGATTTCTTAACTTCTTCTTCAGCAGCCTTGGTCTTCTTACCTAAAGTTAAACCGTAGTGGCTATCGAAGTATTGTTTGAATGGGGTAGCATCGATTTGAACAATGGCAGACTTGGTCAAAGTGTTGGTTCTAACCAATTCGTTGTTGGATGGGTGGTAGACGACACCGGAGATTCTGGTCTTTCTGGAAACACCTTCAGAAGCCCATGAGAAGTTACCGGTTTCGATTCTTAAAGCTCTGTATTTAGTGTTACCACCTCTAGTTCTAACGGCGTGGATTCTCTTGGTACCAATCTTGGTGTTAGCACCTTGTCTACCTAATTCAAACTTCCGCTTCTTTCTGAATTGAGCTCTCTTAGCACCAGTAGCAGATCTCTTGTGGCGAGAATCACGTGAAATACCCATTTTTGCTGTAATAATAGTTAATTAATGTTAGTAAAAGGTTCAATGTTTGTTAATAGTATGTAGACCAATATCATAGAAACGGTAAGGGAGGCCTCGGAAAAATTTAGAGCTTTCTTTTAACATGGACGTGATGCAAAAACAAATGATCTCAAAACTGCATATCTGTTGGACTCACTGACTTATAAAACGTTGATAGTAAAAAGATTGACACTAATAAACGAGCTATTGCATCATTCCATCATATTCATCTATCCAATACAGGATATGCAATTTGATGTCACAGTTTCAAATACTCAACCAAATGATGGATCCAACAATGTAAAACAGAAGGGCAAATGTTTGATTCAAATATCATGAAGATCCTGTTTGAGTTAATGTTCAGTTATTCCAGTTTCTTCATACATCTGTATATCTCTGTTTCAGATGTTACTGGTATCTTGAATACTTATTGTCCATGGTGTGAAATCGATGTGCTTTCTATGTTTCTAGATTTATACTCTGATATTGACGATGACTTACATTATTTGTGTGATGATATATACAGATTATAGGAACTCAAAAGATAGGTGTTGTAGTCTAGCTATCAAATATAAAAAGTTTTTTCAAGCAGGTAGAATGGAGTGAAGGAAGGAATGGATGGGAGCCAGGCCTGCTAGCACTGGATGAGAGGATGTTAGGCGAGCGAGCGGTCTGGCTGGGCAACAAACCAGCTAGCTGCTCACTAACTATGGGGATGAAAATTTTTGTGAGGCTGCTTGCGGTACCGCGTCTGAAATATGGCAGATTTGGTTTCCGTTTTGGGAAGTGGGTGCGGCTTAGGTGTCAGTTTCGCTGTCACACCGGTTGGAGCTGGTGTGAGAGGGAGCTGGTGCAAGGTGTGTGTGCCCTGAGCAGATATCACGTGGTGCTACTTTTCTATTATTTGTCCTCTTTTTAGACAGCTGCGTAAGTGATTAGATAATCATCTCTTTCCAGATGATGAGCCGTTCGAGTTTTCATTTTTTTGTATGGTACATACTGCATTGGATAGATACTTAAGTAATAGCAGGTGGCGTTTGGTTTTCTTTCGAATTGCTGGATTCTGGTATTTCTGTACCGTATTTGATTTAAGCTGATCTGTTTATTCTGCTTGACAAACACCATTTGGATTGTGGGTGCAGCCGTTAAAGATCCCCTGATGCTCAAGTATATACAGCTGCTTGTAGAGAAAGGCACAGCCTGATAAGTTTCCATGATTTGACCGATTCTTTGAGCCGCAAACCTGGAGCTAATTCAGAGGCGTTTCAAGCGCATTAAATTCTTAATTTTTTTCTTTTTGCTTTCACATGAAAAGTTAAGTTTACATCTGTACTCACGAGTTTGATCGGATACAGAGAGCCCTATATAACCGAAAGGTACTTCAAGTTTACGCACATTCCAATTTATCTACACGGGGTATATCTTGGTCTTTTGCTTTGACTTGTTCTTTTCCCACATTATATATTAAGATCAATCCTCGGAATGTCCGAAGAACTATCAATATACGATCAAATAGAGATCGAAGATTTTACTTTTGACGAAGCACAACAGATATTCACATATCCCTGTCCATGTGGGGATCGATTTCAAATAGGTCTAGAAGATTTGAAAGATGGTGAAGATATTGCAGTTTGTCCTTCTTGCTCTTTGATGGTTCAAGTTATCTTTGACGAAGATGACTTACAAGAGTACAT
The DNA here is from genome assembly GCA_030565405.1 of Ogataea paraovalis. Taxonomy (NCBI): domain Eukaryota; kingdom Fungi; phylum Ascomycota; class Pichiomycetes; order Pichiales; family Pichiaceae; genus Ogataea; species Ogataea paraovalis. The sequence continues at coordinate 40,010 of JAJMBU010000054.1, read as the reverse complement.
TGACATGATTGAATGACCCAATCACACACAAAAAGAAAAGAGAAGAAAACAACAACATAGCTTTCAAAAATAAAGGACATACATTTTTGTGACCTGCCCGCTTTCTTTATCATATAATCTATCTAACTATCTATTGACGCATCTTTGTCATATAATTTTATCATCGCATCTGGAGTCTACTGTATTTTATTTTTATTGCTACGAATGCTTTTCAGCCCAGGGGGGAAGAAATAGCAAAACATCAATGTATCATATGTATGTATTTATTCATTAATATCATTTATTCACGTTTAAAAAGTGATTCTTTCATCCTTCTAAGATATTGCGCAAGTGTAACGGTGGAGATATATTCGTATATATTCAAAGAAAGAAGGAAGCAAAAAAAAAGAAGTTGGATCTTTAACAAAAAACGGGAATCAAACACACAATGTCCATTCAAAAACATAAACTAAAAAGAAGAAAAAAACATCAAGTCAGAATGAAAGTTTGACTTCGTATTATGACACATCAAGCTGCTTTGTTCATCAATTTGCTACTCATACCAATCAGAATAGCAACCAAAACAATAAAGTACATAAAGTAACTCTTTAAGGGCCCTCCACCATCGTTCAATTTATTGCTCCTGTTGTTTTTCTCGCGTAATATCTCGGCCCTTATCTTATCTTCGGGATCCTTAATCTTATCAATCGAAGTTGGAGTTTCTTTGGATTCTTGAATCTTCTTATCCTCTAATTCTTTGGTCCTTGCCTTTTCTTGCTCAAGTTTCAATCTTTGCTCCGCTTCTTGTATTTCTTTGGTATTTTTCTCAACAAAATCAGGGAAAATCACTCGAAATCTAGGATTCGACGACGATATATTGAAGTGTTTTGACCGTCTCGCAAATTCTCTCTTAGTTGCATCGGAACTCGCTATAGACCCTGTTGTTTGCTCAGTGCCAGTCATAAACGATAGTAAACCATTGATAATGGTAGCGACTGACCAACTAGGGTTCCATAGATCTTCATGGAAATCGCTCATCGATAAACAAATCCGAGTGTTCGTTTGGAATCTACCTGATGGGGTTAACATCTTGATAGATGGCGGTCTGAATGGGTATTCAGTTGGGAACAAAACTATACCATGATACTGTCCATCTTCATAAGCTGTCCCGGGTGGACCGGTAATGATATAGTGCCACTCTAGAATATTGGATTCCGATGGTCTTGCCACAATAAAGGGAGGCGGATTCTCTTGGATTTGTTTATATTCTTTGGTCAATCTCTTGAAAGCCTGCTTAGATGCCATTGTTTTGTGGGTATGCTTGGATGTCAAGTAACGAGTGTGAGCTAAATATAATGATCAGAAACAGCAGGAAAACTGAAAGCCAAGCCCAGGTGTGTAAATTTGTCAATTTATCAATTTACCTATTCCATAGCAAAACGCTGAGCAGGTTAGCTGTCTATTTCTCAAATCTGCCAAAATTTGCGACGCGTCGCATTCTGACGTCGATTATCCAATATCAGATTTCCTCACCCGCGGGCCGCACAGAGTCACACAACTCACAAGTTGATTAAACTACAACTATAAGAAAAAAAAAAGAAACGGAGGAAAGTAGAGAAGAAAATTAACATCAAGTTCCTTCTCAACCAGATCGATATTTGTACTAATTTTACTTGAACGCAGGACAGAAACTTTTGAAAATAATGTCTATACAAAAGTCACCGAATTCAATAAGGATACTAGCTGGAAATTCTCATCTGGAACTGGCTGAATCGATTGCAAAAAATTTGAGCATCAGCATATCCAACATTTCAGCTATCGAATTCAGCAATAGAGAGTCTGCGATTCTTCTAGGTGAATCCGTTAGGGACGAAGATGTTTATATCATCCAAACAGGTTGTGGAGGTCCTGACAAACTTAATGATTATTTAATGGAAACTTTACTTATGGTTCATGCATGTAAAGCAGCTTCTGCAAGAAAAGTGACAGCAGTTATTCCAAATTTCCCATATGCTAGACAAGATAGAAAAGATAAGAGTAGAGTCGCCATAACGGCGAAGTTAATTGCAAACTTATTAACCACTGCCGGTTGTAATCATGTTATAACGATGGACCTACACGCTTCCCAGATACAGGGTTTTTTCAGTATTCCCGTGGATAATCTATACGCAGAACCTGTTGTTTTGAAATATATCAAGGAGACTTTACACGGCGATGAAATAATGTTTGTCTCACCTGATGCTGGTGGTGCTAAAAGAGTTGCCTCATTGGCAGAACGGCTGGATACTCAGTTTGCTCTAATTCATAAAGAGAGAGCCAAGGCCAACGAGGTGAGTAAGATGGTTTTAGTTGGTGACGTTACCGATAAGACCTGCATTTTGATTGATGATATGGCTGATACCTGTGGGACATTATGTAAGGCATCGGATCTATTACTTGAAAAAAGGGCAAAGAATGTCATTGCAATCGTGACACATGGTATTTTCAGTGGAGATGCAATCAACAAGTTGAACAATAGCTCGTTGAAATCCGTCGTGTGTACAAACTCTTTGCCCCTATCAAATCTCGCAGAGCTATGCTCAAAATTGGATATAATCGATATCAGTCCGATCTTAGCTGAAGCCATTAGAAGATTACACAATGGTGAATCTGTGTCATATTTATTTAGTAATGCTGTTATATAAACATCCGATTTGTCAGGTGTTTTATGCAACTTTAATTCATCATATATTATATACAATCTCTTTTATTTCTTCGTTAATGCTACCTTTAGTACAATCAAAAATACTGCAGTAGAGCGGAGCTTAAAGAAAAAGCTACCAAGCAAGACAGACAGTTATTCAGCCTTGTCCAAACTGACAATACTCAAATCCAAATCCCCTCCTCCCACCCTTCCCCGCTCAAAAGCAAAAGGAATAAAAATGAAAGTATATATTGAAGCTCTTTCCAGGATGACACGATCAATGAAGTTTGAAAAGCCATTGTTTTGGCATTCCCCCTTTCAAAAATCAAGATATTGTTTAAATTTCGAACTTAATTTAGATTAAATTAAGATTAAATTAAGATTTTTATATATATATATATATTTATGTATAAATTACAAACAAGTAAACCTAAAAAATAAAAATAAACAATCAAGACTAACCCTAAAAACTTTACTTCCTCTTGCATTTGAGAAAGTAAACGATAAATAAATAAAATAAAATAAAATAAAGCAAAACTTAAATTAAACATCTTCGGGTTTGTCTTCATCGGGGTCATCGCCAAGAATAGCTCTCTGCATTCTTAGTCTCCGGTTAAACCTACTATTCTTGCTTTCGTGAACTAAACGTTCATGTCTTTGTAACGAATCAGCCCGCTTGAATTTCTTTCCACAGCCATCCCTTTTGCAAACGTTTAAATGCTCACTTTTACCGACTCGACCACCAGAACCTTTCATAATGCCTCCTACACGTTCATTATGTAGATTGCCTCCATAAATCGGTGTTGATTCAATTGGTAGCCCCTGCTCTTTCCGAATTAAATTTTCTAACGTTTCGGAGTGCCTGCTCAAACAATGGCGAACCAATTCTGGCCTTCTCGGTAAACCAATGATACGATAAGGGCAATTCCTAACTGGACAATTGTGTGATCTAACCAATTTGAATTTATCCAAATGAACTATAAATTGGTCCCCAGATGTGAAAACCTCTGTGCAATGTGAGCATTTATAAACACCACTCTTATCTCTTCTAGATTTCAAAATAGCCCACAAAGCGTAATTTGAAGTTTCTTGTGATTTGGATTTTAGAGCATCCGAAGAATTATTTTTGCGCTGAATAGGCGTTGACAAATTTCCTACGCTATCCCAGTTCTGACCAGAAAGAGATCTGGCTCTTCTTTGTTCGATGTTTAGTTTATCATCAATTGCTTCGAAGTGCTTCTGACTTTGCAATTGTTCAGTATTAAAATTGGGAAACAACCCGGCATTTAAACTTGTAGAATAATTACCCAAAGATAGGGAACCGTTGCTTGGTTGCGCTGGCAGACCTTGCAATTCCGAATACTGATATTGATATCCAAGTTGATAATGATCGTCTTCCAATCTCTTTTCTGAAGTGAAATATGCTGAATCATAATTTGTTGGTATAGACGTTGGTTGGGGAGTATCATGGAAGCCTGACCCATGGAATGTTTGCCTCTTGTTATTGTATATCATATGGCCATTATTTATGTATGGTAGCATCGGATGCTCAGGGTATAGGGGAGCAGAAGTCAAAGTAGGTTGATATGGAGAGTAGACGTGATATTGCAGTTGCTGCGATTGGTGCTGCTGTTGTTGATGTTGAAGTGGCAGTGGTTGTAGCGTTTGCATCTGCTGGGATGCCAATGGTGATATCGAAGACGGCGGACCAGAGAAGCTTGGATGAATAGTTTGAGAGCTGTGATAAGTGAACGGACTTTGAGGTTGATAAATTTGCTGAGGAGATGACATATTCGAAGGAACATGAGCTGAGTGATAAGAGGGGGTAGCGTCATTATAACCAGCAGAGGTGGTAGCCACCTCTGAAGGTGCTACTGTTGTTGCTGCACTTGCCAAGTTTTGATCAGAATATTTTATCAAAGATGAGTTAATTATTTCCTGAGAGGCCAAATTTGGGTATATTTGTCCATGGTAGCGATATGGTTGTTGTTCGGGGCGATTAGGCCAGTAATGGTTACCTGTTTCCTCTGTAGAGAGCATTTTCGAAGTCAAAGCGGACATGAACACAAAAATAAAAACAAAAAAACGAATGATTGGTAAACCAGGTTTAATTTAGAGCGCAAATAAACAATCTAACGCCAAGAGCAAGATTTGTTTGAAGATTATAAATCTAACAAATTGTGAATAACCAAAATAAAAAAGAGAAAAGGCAAAAGAATTGGATAGAATGAAAATAGTTTCAATACAGTTTTGTTTAAAAGAAACAAAAATTTTACACATATATGTATGTATATATATACACCCAGATATATTTGAATGTAGAAAAATATGTGGAGGCATATATATATATATATATATTATATCCATTAAGTAGGTTCAATCGGTAAATTATGTATACGTACCAGCATGCATTGAACTGAACTTGGTTTTCAATTGTACATTGAGAGCTTAGAGAAGGGAGGTTAAAAGGCTCTCACTCTTTGTGCGTGTGGCTGACTATCACCATAGAAATGCAAATTATTTTTCAATTCATCATGCAGAGTTGACGCAAAGCAGGGTGTTGGAACGTAGATACTGTCCTAAACTCTCATCTGCAGTGCTTCGCTGCAGACGGACGTCCCGGTAATATTCACAGTTTGGACGCTCGTTGATATGCAATGCATGGCGGCACCGCATGCGGCGATATTTTGGGTACTGCAGTTTCTGCAAATCTCCCCTCGGTTGGCGCGCGTGCGTCCTCCCCTTGGGAGCGCCAATTTCACCGCGTGTTCCTCCCACCGCCGCAAGGTCCGGTTTCCCACCTTAATCTATCAATTTCACCTGGGGGCAATCCTAGGATCATTAATTCGCTAATATATTAATTATATATAATATGTAATTTATATATTGCAGACAGGTCTCAAGTTTTTTGTCGGAAAGTACCAGCTTTTCCTATAAGAACGGCTCAATTACCACTGCTGGCTTGTAGTATAACTACATCTTCTTTGGAAGAACCAGCTCTTTTTCATTCTACTGGCTTTCGGTCAAAAAACTGACTTTTTATGTAAGAACTGTCTATCGCCATATATCAATATATAGATAAGGCAAGTTTATACCCGTAAAGACAGTTGGTAGTGCAAAGAGCCAAACTTAGGTGAAAAGTCGATTCTTTGGTGGGCGAGACAGCTCTATTAGCGAGAAGGCTGTGCTTACATACAAACACCGGTTCTCACGTAATTGAGCCGTTCATATAGGAAAAGCTAATACTTTCCGACAAAAAGCTTCAGACCTGTCTGTACTATAATATTTGTTTAACGGTAGCAAATTACAGTTAAAATCGTAGGCACCATCCAATATGAGCTTTAGTTCGTATCAGAGACGAATCAGACGCTACAGGCCGGTGTACGCATGTATGCATGTGCGCATGTGGGTCCCCCCCTCCCCCGATTGATGGATTTCACTATATATATATATATATATATAGCTTTTATGACCCGGTTTCAAAACTACGTGACACAATCGTCACTGGCTCAATCTATTGGAACCTTATAATTGCTCTCTTCAAACCTTCGATTGACGTTTGCTTTCAGACCCATGTCTGTTTTCATATACAATGCACATGTGTTACAGCCATGGCTAGGAGCCTCGCCTCGGTCCAGCATCTCAGACAACGGAAACCAAAAAGTGCATGCATAGTTTATAAAAAGGTTTTTTTTTATGTAAAGACCGGAAACCCCAGCCCAAACACCGGACGCACAAGCTGCCACTTCTCGACCATCTCTTCCCCTCTAAACAATTGCTTAATATCCTTTTATCACCTTAAATCTCCCCGTATCCAAAAATGTAAATTTTGTGACCCATCGCAGTACCTGTACATTCTGCACTTCGGGGCCATCTTAAATTTAACCCCACTTTTCAGTTTTCTATTTTCTTGGTTTCATGTGATTGATTAGAAATGGGTTTCCAAATAAGACGGAGAATGCGATCCAGAAGTAAAGATCAGCCTATTTATAATATATTCCGCCAAATCACCTTACACTCTCAAAGAAGTGTATATCCAGGTATATATTTAACTTAAGTGAGATACCCCATTGCGAGTAAAATGAAATCGGATTTAAAAAGTAGTGGACTGGGTTGGCATTTTTTCGAACCAGATGCAATGCAAGAGTTGAAATTGGTGGCGGAGCCAGACTTAATTCCTGATACTTGTCGACGTCTTATTGTATCTACTACACTGATCGATATAAAATCTTAAATTTGTCAATAGGTGACACACCCTTTATTTAATGCATCTGCATCTCTTACTCTGCTCCTGGGCATTTTATTGATCATTTAGTAATAGCCAAGGATTCTTGTGGTAAGCACATGGCTGGCCAAATCCTTGCGAAACATACGATATTCCTCAAGTAGCTTGAGTGGTTGACAATTCACCATTAACTAGTAAACGTTTTCGATAGTCTGGCACAAACATAATTATATAAGGTTCTGTGGTCCATCTTCCATCAGATAAAATACTAACGGGTATACGGATACGGTCTCCATCTAATACTCTAAAATGTTATAATATGAGTTGTATCTATATTCAGTGTTACATAGCGAGCTACATATCAAAAACACTATTTCGAAACCGAGAATTTTACCTATAGTTAAAAAAAAGAGTAGGAAAGAACACATCAGCTAACTTCTGGCGTTCCTAAACGAAACGGTGTGAAACTCCGGAGCCACTCGTACTTTCAGATAAGGAGTTACCGAAACAAGAACAGATGCTACCTATCCCTTTATGGAATAAACTTCGATCAACAATCAATCTTAACACTTCCATTACGTAACGACACACGTAATAACAAAAGCTTGATTAGAAATATATCCATGCAGTTCCTGGAATTGCTTCCCGGGGGGGGGGGGCGAGAAGAGGATGATGCCCTTCGATATTCGTGTTATCATAATCTGGAGTTGTTTTGTTCAAATGTGACACATTGCAAGACTCTTCTTACCATCAACACAGTTCAGCACACAATTATAGCCTTTGGCTTTCTTAAGGCGAGAACCAATTTCTCAATCTCAACTGAAGAACCGCATTTGGAAGACTGAAAAGCAGGCGTGCGTGTCTCTTTAGCGGCTACTTCGCTATCTCGCTGCATGAAGTGGAAATATATATATAATATATATATATATATCGATGAACTGGGTGATATATGCACTTCCCACTTTAAGGTATTTTCCTTTCCAATTATCCCGTCAGGAACAATATATAAGGAGTGTTGCGTTCGTTCGCAAACGAAGGGATGAGAGTCTGATTGATGCACAACTAACTTCAAATTACACATTTATGTGCCTGCCATTCGTTATAGTGCTTATCATTTTTGGAATATAGCTGTATCGAAAACAGCTTTTGTGTGATTTGTCAACTCTTCCGGTTCAGTTGCTAATCCCCCCCATCCCCTTCCCCTTCTCACAGGTTCAGTACTCCAGATGCTGTCAGCTTGTGTCATAATACATTAATGAAAATACGACAAAACAACAGCAGAATGGAATGGAGAATTGATGACGAACTTGGGAGCTAGAGGTAGTCTGATATTTCCGGTACCTTTCTGAGTGTATAGCTGGATGTACTCTTGTAAGGAGGGAATATAACGTTCAACCTTTTCCTTGCATTGATGGGAGCCAGTGATGGCTAGATGATGATCAACTTGGAGCAAACTCAAAAATGCCGCAATCAGGTGATTTATGAACTGAGTACTACTATCGGTTTGGATAAAGTGAGGAATACCGTGTAAGGGATAAACCCCGATAATACAAAATATCGGCAAACTCTTCAGCATCAAATTAGTGTTCATTCGGAAAGAAAAGTCAACGACCGGAAATTAAATCACAGAGCAACCACTACGGGATTTTTATCAAACGCGTTAAAAAGAAGGCGGTTATATGCAGGTGATCAGGATTGGCTCTGATTCGATAGCTTGACAATGATTGCAGTTAGCAACATAATCGGTAATTAGACGGTGCACGAATCTAAAACCTGCAAACGTTGTTTTAAATGGGCTAGCATGCGGGAAACGCCAGGATGGCAACCCAATGTGGCAGTGTGGCATCCATCGGACAATATAAATTCTCGAATAGCAGAAGCTGTGACGCACAGGTGATAGTCTTAATATGGCAAACTCCGAAGTACCAAGACAATAGTCGAGGAACTTGGTGGCATCATCAACAATTTTGTGGAACTGGATGTTCCCGTGATAGGTAGAAACACACCCATTTTCAGAAGCAGAAGCAGGGAAGAAAGTAATAGTTCTGACAAACGATTCCAGCCGGGTCAGAAGAATAATATTATAGATTCACAACAAACCGAAGTCGGATATGACCGGTTATGAATGCATTTATACAACGTGAGATTGGTGGGAAAATGAGAAAGAAGAGTTTCTAATAGAGGATTATAATCTGCAACACGATACATTGGTGCCACCCACTCAAACTGTCTAACACGACAGATGAACATTTTTTCAATCCAAGCAACCTTGTTAGTTTTGGAGATGTACAATAAATAGCCTCTGAAAGCTTTTTCAATTTTTCCAGGATTAGCTTAATCGACCTGGTTTTAGGTGTAGTCAGAGACAGATATTTATTCATGAATCTTTTGATGTATATGCTATCTGAATTAAAAGTTGATTATAGCCCACAATAGCCTGCATGTTTTACGAATATATATAATAATTCTGTATTATTAAGATTGTGGTAAGCATGCCAACTCTTCGTGGCTGGTGCAATTAACGATCAGTTCAATGTGTGGGTGTATAATCAATTCAGAACATATACGCAAATTGATAAAAATGCCGTATCGGTTTGTATTCGTAGATTACTCTTTTTATGATCATGCAGTCCAAATATTCGGCTATTCGACTGGCTAGTCTTTAATATACAATTTATAGTAGCCGTCTTTTGCACTGTAATATAGATTATATACATATGCGAGTGAAGAGCGCAAACTATTTCAAGATTGCTACGAGCAATGCTACCGATCCAAAAATATATAAATGCAAATAACCTGCTTCAATTCGATATAGTTTAATAAACCTGCACGTGGGAATCGAGCTGAAAAGAAACAATATAATTCCTAACAATCTATTAAAATATTGCTTTGTCACATTGTTTGCCGAAAAAAGCATTTAGGCATCTGCTATCGTTTTGATATTTTAAAATTGTTGATGAGTTTACATATAAATTAATGCATTAACCAGCCCCAGCGCGCGTCGCCCAAATTGGTGGTTCTTCTTTCAGAAAAAGATCAGCAAGTAGGTTTCTTTGATGTAAATTGAAATCAATTTACTGTTCTGTCTGTCGGTTGAATGAAAATCAAAGACTACTATGCAGTCGAATCCTCATTCGTCGGCTGTGATATATTTCCATGTATTGCCGTAAGTAGAGGTTTTTCGGCATCGCGAGTGCCTCCAATCCTATTGTCACATAGCCTTCTAAGGGAATCCATCCCTCTGATTGAACCAGCCTCCGCAGCTCTCAATGCCCAAGCAAACATTTCGTCCTCATCTTTCTCTAAATGCTCAGATCCGACAAAATACCATGAACAGAGTCCCATCATTCCTTCTGGATTTCCAAGTTCAGCTGCCATATTGAAAAAATGAATTGATAAATCAGGATTAAAATCAGCGATCTCGCCCATCTCATATATTTTACCAAGAAGTACGGCTGATTCTGAATGACCCAAGCTTGCAGCTTGAAAGAATAGTCTTATTGCATAGGCAACATCTTGAATAACAATATCCTTGAAGCCTTTCAAAAAAATTAACCCTAGTTCGTAAGGTGAGGCACATGATAAATCTGATGCAACCTTTGTTGCTCTTTTTAGCCAGCTGATTCCCAGCTTTTTGGTATTGTTGTCCTGAGGCATGCCCATCAATCCATGAAAATAGTATCTACCTATCTCCATCATTGCTATAGGATGGTTGTTGAATGCAGCCACTTCAAGGTATTTTATCACCTTTCTCGAATCTGCGGAACAACCCCATCCCTTTTTGTAACAAATGGCTGCTCTGTAGGCGCTCTCTGCATGTTTGGCTTTGCTTGCCGTTTCAAAGCACCACAAAGCTTTCTGATAATCTGGTTTCCCAAATATCCCAGCAGAATATAAATCCCCTAAAAAATATTGTGCTTCAATGCAGCCACCTTTTATAGATTTTTTTAGGTAGTCTCGTGCTTCCTTCAAGTAATTTGCTAGTCTTGCTTTACCCTCTGTACTCTCACATCTTATGAATAGACAACTCTTCACTAATACTTGAGAATAAGTGAAAAGAATAAGCGGATCCTTTGTTTTTTTTGCATTTCGAGTATACATATCCAAACTTTTTTCATTAGAAAGAGCCGTTTTGAAGTCTCCTGATAAACTATTTTCGGGAAAATTGCAGGAACCTCTTGAGTAAGCGTACTGTATAATGGGAGAAACTATTAAATTTTCTTCGAAAATTTTCATTGTATATTTGATATTTTCCAATAACTCATTGCTAATGATATTAGAAGTTTCATCTAGGGTTTTTCCAATCTCAGGATCTTTCGAGTTTGATTTATCAAAAGAATATCGGTCAATTGATGCATTTACTATGGGAACCTTTTTCTTTTCTTTGTTTGTATTTAGAGATGCGTCAGAGTGCGATAAACAATTACTACTATTCTTGGTGCAAAACCTGAGAGGAAGATCATCTTTGATTTTACATGAAAGCTTTTCAATTCGATCCCTGAAATCCTTATTTGGATAACAAATAATTTGTTTATCCCTTGTTCGATCCTCAAGTATTGATAGGTTATCGTTATCACTTGATCTTCTGGTCTGGTTAAGTAATCCTCGTAGGTTGTTGTTTGTTGGTTTGAAGGCCAGCGATGTATCTCCACCAAAGCCATTGTTATTTATCAATTCCATCACAGCTTTTGAATCATCATTTCTAGTTTTATTAAAAAACTCAGAAACTGGCGATGTTTTGGATGTATCGCTGCCACCACTCATAAGTTCCCTATCCCAGATGGGAGTTTGATGATTTAGAGGGATTTTTGGGAGTATAATTTTTTCAAAATTTTCAGTGGATTGTTCCTTAAGTGTTCTTCCAAAGCTTGTTGGGAGCGTAAAAAGTTTGGCGCTTGCGTCTGTTGGAAAAGAAAGCATGCTCTCCTTGATATATATCGACATTTGTTTTCCCCTTTGAGCCGGATAATTCTACTAAAAGGGATTACGCAAAAATCAACTCAAAAAAATATGAATAAATATATTTTCCTTGCTTGTCTTTTGTAGTTTCTTAATTCAAGCTTCCAGTTCTTGTTGCGTTTTGATAAAAAAATTAGGGATACAAATTGGTTCTCGAATTTTAATAATTTTTAAGCTAGACGGATTGATCCTCGCATTATCAAATAGTGGTGCAGAGGTGTATCGGGGATCACGTGAATGCATGCAGGCGCCAATTATATTAACCTTGATAAATGGGACACCAACACCAGGAATATAGATTAATTAATATTATTATCAGAATTCCACGCTATGAAGGCAGGCTCGACACCGCAATTGCTAAAGAAAAATAAAGTTGTATGGAAAGGATGATCACGTACTTGAAAATGTTAGAGCCACTAATTTTTCAAATAGATGAAGATCTATATATTTCGATATACATGCCAATGGTGGCTGGCACGGAATCAAAAACTCCGCAACATTTAAAGATCGACGATGTCTTGAATAACGTCGAAGAATTCTTTATTCTAGAAGGACCTCTTAAGGATGACCTTCTTCACTTAGCTTAAAAAGGAACAATTTCTGCTTATATCCATGATTTCAATGCACTGGGAAGTGTTTTACCTCTCGACTATACGAGCGCATATGTTGATCGCCACAAGTTTATTTGCGGTCTGAATTACCGTTATCAAAATCTCATCCTCGCTAACCGACCAAAGGACTCACAAGCGGTACGAGCATCAGTCTTAAATGCGGAAACCGTATACTCAAAGAAACGGTAGTCGAGCTACCAAAGAGGCTCTAATGGTGATCGCTACAAAAGACGCCCATTCGACAGAAGAGGTCATTCAACGTACACTCCAAGGAACACCAACAGAGGATGCTGCTATTGCAGAGATGACAAACACACGGTTCCTGAATGTCTTTGAAGAGACTCGCAACGACATTAACACATTCCTCCTGTGAATTATATCCTTTTCATTCTAGGGAAGAAATTCAGTATGCCATTGCGTGGCACCAACGACCTATAAGGTCAACAAACTCAATTAAAAAGCCAGTAGAGTGGTGTGTGATCTTTTGCTCTTCGATCTTGTGTTACAACGCACCTTAAAGTGCAGAATTGAACTCCGGAGTGGAGAAGCTCATTATTTCATACCAACTATTTATCAGATACCTTCAGCGGGACCCCGTAATTTATTAGGAATACCCCAGCCGATCAATCCGATATAAGTTTATCCACACGATCAACCACTGTGATAGATTGATATACGGGTAAAACATGTAGAAGTTATATAGTTAAAGTGTTACGTGTTTTCCCGGGAAATACCAAATGCACCCCGGATTTTTTCTTCACAATAGAATGACCCCTCCTGTTTACTCTGGATTGCAAAAGATCCCATCTCTCCGAAATATGTAGCCCGGCTGAACACGGTTACAATACATAATGCCGAAAATGGCAACAAAAACGTGGAAATGATCGGTAAGTTTTACAAAAACGTCATATGCCCTGAGATCCGAGCTATTAAAATAGTTCAAAAGTTTATCGATGACACAGGAATGCATTTGGCTGCCTAATAGATAATGCCTAACATTCGCGGCGATTTAAAAGCTATGCATACATATCAGCATGTTTACTTCGAATTCAGCACAGTTACGTTACCACCATCTATTTATTAAAAAGATATTGTGCATACCGTTTCGTTATACACTTCTAAATGATAATCACTTTCTCTTGAGTAGAGTAAGATGGTCTTACAGAGCTCCAGAACCAACATATTTGTATAGATAACCTTCGGTGTGCATTTTGCTATTTGCACGCACATCCGAAACCAAAAACAGACTGTTGCAAAGAGTGTAAGCATTTGGGAGGGTTAATAACCTTCAAAATCTATCCAATCATTTTACTTGGCAATTAAAAACTTACGAAAAGGAAGAAAGTTGGCCTAAATCTAGTGTCAAGCTTAGTAAAGAAGTGTTGTTCTAGTTAAACATCAGACAACTTCAAGCTTAATTTGCCGGCCCCCAAGAGATTCCACCAACTGAAACTATCAACTGAGCACGCCCCACACTGCATCCGCGGAGCGTGTGTCTACCAGGAGATCTCACACAAACTGTATAATCTCTTTTTGCAACCCACACGGCACTCCCAACTCGGCAAACAATAGAATCAGTTTAATCTTTCTCCTCCCCCACAGTTGTTGGACTGACTAAATCGTTGATGCAACGTGTACCGAATGAGAGTCAAATGTTCAAACTGTTGTAGCTGTGGGTTGGGCAGCAAAAAGGAGCCGGGAAGTCGAAATAGTTGGACGCGGAACCTACATTACTCTCTTTGGCCAAGTGCAAGCGGGAAGAAGATTCCGTCAGAACTTGGCACCAAGCAATTATGAAATGTCCCGGTGCATGCACACCCCAAGTTTCGTTCTGCACAGCATGAAAATGAAAGTTCTCCAATAACCGGAAGCCGTAATTTGGCTGCCTAACCTTGTTGTGCAGTTTTGAGTGTATGGCATGGCATTCATTAATCTTTTAAACTTGAGAAAAAAAATTTTTTTTCAAAGGATGACAGCTTATATTGTATTCAGCCTTGCCTAAGGGTCATTCCTCCACCAGATATAGGCATTGTTATTATTGTTAAAAAGTGATTCCAACTGAGGTTGAGCTTTACAGGGATGAGTAACATAAACATACCTGTATACTACTAATTTTAAAAGTATACATAAAGTACAATAGTTTATTATATAAAATATTGAATGCACCATATTATATTTGAAGTGTCGTAGCATGTCAATGATCTGGACCTGGTGGCATGATATTCTATCAAAGAGCATATCGCTATAGCTGCCAGAATCTAAGCATGGGCCGGCAATATTTCCACTTACGAAACAGGCATATGGTTTCTCTACCCGAGTGGGGCCAATTTGCCTATTTTCCATCTATTATTTAGATCCATCTGCTACAGCCTGCTGACACCTTGAAAGGTTAGATAGCAACTGATTCTCGCTGCATTCGGTGGATGGGGAAGGGCTAAACATTGCTTGCTTTGCACTTGATACACTTCAAATTGTCTAATCATAAGTATGCATCTATGATAAGCACATTGTGTTGACCCCACTTTACGGAGAAAATCGCGAGACAGTTAGATGGGGAACACGGAACGCTCTTCTGATTTATGTTCAAGTCAGGAAGTCCGACGTTCCAGCAATCGACACGGGGATCGATTCTTGACCCCCCCCCCTCGAGTTTCAATTCGCACGCGCGCGCGTCGCACCCCGACAAGTGTAGTAATTCCGTCCTGCCAAGGCACCACCCCCCACCCCCACGCAACGCGCGCAGCCACTGCACTGTCCCGGGCCACGGCAGAGGCACAGGCACAGAGAGCAGCCGAAATCTGGCCTCCATGGCCTCCCCCGTCCCGCACACAAGGAAAAACTCAGGATAGAACAACTTGCATCCGGAGAAGAAAACAAAAATAAAAGAAAAAGAAACTTCAACCACGATATATCGACATTCTCCCGGGAACAGAATGAAAGAATAATTATATGGTGATATCTCGTAGTTGCACAGGCCGACAAAGGTAAGAGATTTTGAGAACAGAAGAGGTGGGGTTCCTGCTTCTGCTTGAAGAGCTCATATTTCAACAACAATAAGAAGTGAAAATTGAAAAAAAACAAAAAGACTACACCTTAATAAACTATACGAAGACAACTCTAAAGTTTCTATTTGTTGGATAAACTTTTTCGGAGACGACACAACGTTTAAAGCAACGCTGCTGAACGGTCGGTATAGCGATTGCCAAGTTCCAACCGATCTGCTCCACCAGAAAACTTGGAGACTGAGTCGAGTCGAGTGGAGTCTCCAATTTGTATTGTTCCCATATGCCGCATGGGCAAAAAGTGCTGACCATTTCAATTTTTCTCAATTGCTGAAAATGTATCCTATTGTTTCAGCCAGTATGTTTCCCCGTATTCCCATTTTTGAAAATACTTACTAAAGCCTGTCGACTAATCAAAAATGTAGCTTCATGGTGTTATTATTGGCCGAAATTATTGTTACAGGCACTAGAAAAATACTGTTTTCGCAGCTCATGGTCACAGCTTTTTATCAAAAAGATTAACAATAACAATAGCAGGGCAATAATCAACGTTTTTTTTTTGGGCTTTTTGTCTTTGCAGAGCTATTCTACTATAAATATACTGGACCATCCCCTCTCAATCTACCGCTTCTTCTGCTGCTTGTAATCCTGATCTTATATATTTTTATATAATCGAACATTACTTGTTGCTTCCTCTATTTTTATTGCTGGGCATCACAACATCATCAGCATCGGCACAAACAGTTAAAGGTATAGTATAAAAAGCACAAAGATGAGCGACAGGGATTCTATGTCCATTACTAAAGAGGACTCGCGTATTAATACCGAAGATGTTGACAACTTGATTCACAAACCAAACTTCTCTTCAAAAGCTATTAAAAATTATATTGTCACAAGAGTGACCGACTTATTTCCAACCAAAGAGCATATCCAACAGAACAGACATTTGCTAAACCCGCTCCCTGGTCTGAAGCTAATTAGTCGTGGACAGTGGTTACTTATTTTGGTTGCATTCTTTGCTTGGTCTTGGGATGCTTATGATTTCTTTTCTATTTCATTAAATGCTTCGAAACTAGCTGAAGATTTTGATAAATCTGTTAAAGATATCACATGGGGTATCACGTTGGTTCTTATGTTAAGATCTGTGGGAAGTTTTATTTTTGGTTATTTGGGTGATAAATATGGTAGAAAGTGGCCACTGATTTTGAACTTGATCTTGATGTGTATCTTAGAAATTGGTTCAGGTTTTATCAAGAACTATCAGCAATTTCTATTGGTTAGATCGTTGTTTGGTGTCTTATTAGGTGGTGTTTACGGTTCTGCTGCTGCTACCAGTTTGGATGATTGTCCAGCGGAAGCTAGAGGCTTCATCTCTGGTTTCCTCCAACAAGGTTATGCCTTTGGTTACTTGATGGCAGTTGTTTTCACGAGAGCCATTGCTGATAACACCTCTAAGTCTTGGAGAGCTCTATTCTGGTTTGGTGCTGGTTGTGGTGCCATTATCATTTCTTGTAGAATTGCCCTACCAGAAACAAAGGCCTTCCAAAGACAGAAAGAAATAGAAAGATATAACATAGAACACGGTATCTATCAAAAGAGTTTCAAAGAAAAAGCTATTGGTTCTCTAAAGATTTACTGGTTGATTATTATCTACTTAGTTCTCTTGATGGCTGGTTTCAACTTCATGTCACATGGCTCCCAAGATTTATATCCAACGCTATTAACTAAACAGTACCATTTCTCGTCTAATAGATCTACTGTGACTAACTGTGTGGCAAACTTGGGTGCGATTGCAGGAGGTATCATTATTGGTCACTTATCTAACTTTGCTGGTAGAAGATTATCGATCATGGTTTGCTGTATCTGTGGGGGTGCCTTGATCTACCCTTGGGCCTTCATTAATGGTAATGGAATCAATGCTGGTGTTTTCTTTTTACAATTCTTTGTTCAAGGTGCATGGGGTGTCGTTCCTATTCACTTATCAGAATTAGCTCCACCAGACTTCAGATCGTTTGTTGTGGGTTGTGCTTACCAATTAGGTAACTTGGCTTCGTCTGCATCCTCCACCATTGAGACCACCATTGGAGAAAGTTTCCCTATTAAAGGTGAAGAAGGTATTTACGACTACGCCAAAGTGATGGCTATCTTCGTTGGATGTGTGTTTGGTTATGTTCTGTTGATCACGTTAATTGGACCAGAGAATAGAATGGGAGCGCTAACAAGTCCTGAAGCTGATGAGGAGGAGGCCCAATATGCTGAAGCTAAATTCCAAGAGGATCGTGATATTGCTAAAGAGTTGGCTCCACAACACTTAGAAAGAGCTTCCTCCACCGTGTAGTTAGTAGTTAATCTATCTCCTTTTTTTTGCTTTCTCTCCTTTTTAATTCCTGAATTCTACATATTATTTATTTTTGCATCTTGTTTTATCCAAACACGTTCTCATTCGTAAGTTTTTATTGTGAATGATGTATGCATCTAGTTAATTAAAGAATGGCCTTCAAGGACAATGCCACTCAAATATTGAAGATGAATCACTCTGTACAGTTTTCAAATCTGTTGTCAACCATTAAATTCAAGTAAAGAATCACTAGGTTTTTGATGCAGTAAATGGAAACATTTTGAATACTGTTCATGTAAGACAAATTGGTTGTTACTATTTGCTATAATAATGATGCTTTAGAGTCTGTAAAGTTGGCATCAAAAGTGACGACTAATTTGGCATCAGAAGTACTTGAAACAACCGGTCTGTCCTCGAATAGAAGCAGGATGCATGGATTGCCGAACTATAATGGACATCGGAGAGAATATCAGAGGTTGGAAAGTTGGATGGATGAGGTGTTGGATAACTACTTTACTCCATTCCATCGCATTTGCTTAACTATCTTCGTGGACCCACAGTTGTAGCAGTATCCACCCAGCGGGTTACCTTTCATATTATTATGTATGAACAGGTTATGCCATGCTTCAAGAGATCTCAGGGATCCTGTGAGGTACAGGGGCACTCCGGGAACCTCAGGCATCAAACCATTCCCCCTAGTGATTCCACTTATATCCGATGATTATTCCTTATCAGGAGGCATCGTGCGAAATGTCAGAGAGCTACTAAATTAAGAGGGAAGTGGAGTGGGGAACTAGCCACAGATCATGAGTTTTAGTTTTTCTTAACAAGAAAGATGCCAGCGGTCTGCTCTCTTGAGGACCGGGTAGGTTGTAACATGTAAGATTCCACAGATCGTAGATGAGCCATTTACCGCCCTACGAGTCACAAGACACAAGTAACAGATTCCTGAGGATTCCTGAAGATCCTGACCATCCCTGAGAACTTATAAAAGAGTTACAGTTTAATACTGATTTTTTTAATCGATAAGCAAAAACCAAAGCTGAAATTCATCTTTAAAGCTAAGTGAAGGAAAATATACAAGATCGAACATCATAAAGCTGAAAGTCTGAGACTATATAAAATTAGAAAGAAAAAAAATAAAATAAAATACAATGGATGAATCAATCAAATGAAAAAAAAAACAAAAAAAAACGTCGAAACTTGGAAAAACATATAGAATTACCTTCAACATATCAGCTCCTGTCAAAAACATTCTTTTGGAATTCATCCCAATAACTTTCTATTCTTTGCCATGACATTCCATTATCCCATATATCTAAATCTCTATCAGTCAAAGATTGGAAAGTATCCGCAATATTTGAACTGAAAGGAGATCCAATATTTTGCGGTGTAAAATCGTAATCGGAGCTCGCAGTATTGGTTGAACCAGAACTATCTTGTTGAACAGACATCGGTAAGGAGTGCGCCAACTGCTGTTGACTTTGGTGACTTCGTTGCAATGATTGTTGGAATTGCAGTGGGAACGGCGAGTCCGAAAATCCTAAAGCAGAAATAGGCTGCTGGTGTTGTTCTTGAACGGTCATATCTGAGCCAACATCATAATATTCATGTTTCCGATACAATGGGATATCAGGCCGTTCATGTTGTCTATACTTTTTAATCAATCCAACCAAATTTTCATATTTCGATTTCGCAATTGTATTACCTCGCTTTGCCAATTGTTCCATGAGCATCAAGCATGAATCAAGTAGTTTAACACATTCAACATATTGGAAATTTAATATATCGCCGCACATAAAGAAGGTTAAACTTGCACTGTAAATGTAATCTAAATCCATGACACCAAATATGGCCAAAATTTCATTCTTGAAACAGTTCATTAAAATGCTCACTGTCATCTGGGCAGAATTCATGCATATAGCAAGCAAATCTGAAAGACTCCTAGGGATCTCAAATTCTTCTGATTGTTTCTTTTTGTCAACCAAACTGTACAAGATTGGTATAGTAGTCAGATGAATGCAAAAGCAATAATTCAAATGAAGTGAGTAGACGAGTCGTTTATCTTTTTTATTCGACTCTGTACTAGGTCCCAAGTCCAATTTGAATCGATCAGAAGACGTATTATGCCAGTTGACCAATGTTTCGATAACTTTTTGTAAGGAGACTACCAGTGTGGAAGTTGGATTGGAAGAGTAAATAACACGATAGATTTGTTCCGCAGCTCTTGTTAATTCGATATATAGTTGAAATTCACGACTGTTTGGTAATTTCTCTTTGACCAGCGAAGAGGAATCCAATGGTTCGGTATGCTGTGATATAATACTACCATCTTCATCAAACGATTTCATCATAGGGAACGAACGGTAAATATCATCATAGTTTAACAAGTAAGCATCTCCCATCTTGGCTGCTAAAGAACGGTTAACCCCGTATGAGATCCACATAATACGTGCTTTTACCTCCTTTTCAAAGGGGCTCAATGTTGAATCTTCATCATTTTCATGTAGTTTGATGTGGGAGGCGAACTGTAGAGCCAAATTAGAATACAATATGGAATCACTATCTTTACTTACAGCCCTAAAATAAAGACTAGCTAATGTCAAAGTGGCCACAGTTAAATAGTTTTCTTCGATTTCTTTAACTTCAGTAATTGGCAAAACCTCTAATAAAGCACTGTAAAGCAAGTCCTCAATGATTTCATCCGTTTCACCAAGATACCTTTTACCTAGGGCAAACGTCAAGCAAACTAGAGATCTGAAAAAGGGGGAACCATGAAAAAAAAAATGCGCCAAATGTGTTTCTGTTGAGTATAGTCGTTTGAGCTTAACCTTCATTAGTTCGACATCATAAGGAAAATAGATATCGTTTAAATAGAAATGGCACATTTCAATCAACTGGAATGCTTTTTCAAGAGTTAGATGAGTTAAATAATCGACAACTTTTGAGTCGCAACGCTCCTTACTTCTTGTGGTTGATTTCTTCTTTGTATGTGTAGATTTGGATTCTGTGGATGAATGGTTTGTTGTCGATGTATCAGATAAGGATAATGCTGAAGAAGTTTGAATGTCATCCTTTTTCATGTCAGCCAACTCTGTAAATATTATCTCGGATGATCCAGTTTTAAACTTGGATTTATCTGACTTTGTTCGTTTGTGCTGTGAATATAACGAGGAAACAGCTGATTCAATTTGCGATTGCTGTGGTAATGGGCGTTCAAGTTCTTCTTGATCTCGTGTTTCCTGAAATTTTTCATAGTCACCTTGTTTCCCATAATGTACCTGATGATCTTCAGCTTGTTCGGTACTTTCTCCATCAATGTTTCCGGGATTTTTGAGAACAGCAATTTCTTCTTGTAACTTTGTTATTAATTCGGTCATTTCATTGTAGCGGGATAGTAAAACAGATATTCTTTTTTCATAAGGGGAGTAAACACAAACAAGATTTGAGATCCTGCACTTCCTGCAAGTAGGCTGATCTCCGGAGCATTTGGCCTTCTTTTTCTTACAGTAATCGCAACTGGAGTAAAAAAACAAAACAAAACGATAGAGTATTAGTATATCAGGTGGTATGGATACAATTAGAAGGATGGTATCAATTTGTACTTACGCTCGCTTTGCTCGTTGGGCGGAATTCGATTGTCGTAAAGTTTCGTCTGGTTTCGTATCCATTCTCAAACAAAGATGGTTGGGTATGGTCTGACTAAACAGCTAGAGAGAAAAAGATGATGTAACCTGACTCTTTCTTTGAAAAGAAAGAACAGAGAGGCATTTCAAATCAGCAACGATGGGAACTGGACAAAAAAAGTAAGAGAAATAGTTTGACGGTGATATGTAGAGTGGAGCCATTTACGAAGAGAGCACCTGGTGCTTGTGACGATTTTTTTTTTTTTTCAAGATCCAGGGACGATTTATTGTGCTCTTCTGGAACAACGTACCATGTAGTTTGAAGGTTTTTCGGTTGGAGTTGAGCGGAACCACTTTTCCTGGGGAAGTTCCAACTTATCTGCAGGAAGGCAAGGGGCCCGCGCCGCCTTACAGCGAACGTTTCAGTGGGGGGGGGGGCGAGGAGTGATCAGTGAGACTGTGGCCGCCCTGCTGTTGTCTTCCCGTCCCTTCCCTTCTTTGCTGGTGCTGGCTGGCAGCTGCGCCCGGTGCGTCGGCGAAGGCTGGGGGCTGGTGCTGGTGCTGGTACTAACGCTGGGTTGATGTGGCGTATATAAAGTAGTTAGTTATACGCTTTCCTTCCCTTTTCTTGACGCTGTCTCTTATTAATTTGCGAGGCTTCGATTAGATATTTCAATCATTCATGGAAGGAGAGCAGTGAATATCCCTGCCAACAGCCAGCGAATAATTGACTCGTAGACGCAGGTAATATGACTCTGACCCCTCCGTGATCTGCATATTTAGTGAATTGCCCGCGCATTAAAAGCTTGACTAATTTTCCGATAGACATGCTGAATTGGATAATTGGGTGCAATTCGAACGAATAGAAGAATTGCTTAGCTTTCTTTCTCTGCTAGCCACTATACCTATTCACCTAACTGCACGCACATATATAAATTAATATACAGTTGACCTATCGTTTTTTTTTACTCACCATATCGGCCATTCAATGCTTTTCAGGGCGCTGCTAATAATTGTAACCACAACCCTTTTCATTTCTCTTAGAGACA
This sequence comes from Ogataea paraovalis, assembly GCA_030565405.1. Taxonomy (NCBI): domain Eukaryota; kingdom Fungi; phylum Ascomycota; class Pichiomycetes; order Pichiales; family Pichiaceae; genus Ogataea; species Ogataea paraovalis. The sequence continues at coordinate 17,538 of JAJMBU010000054.1, read as the reverse complement.
CAGCTGTGTGTGAGAGTGCTAATTTTAGTTGCTCTAAATTACAGTACTTACGAGTATCTGCTGTTTTGTGTTTTTTCTTATCCTTGAAACCTGGTTGAGTAGAAGCGTTGGATGCCAAGGTGGCATCATCATTTACTGTATAAGTATACTATGAAACGATTGGTTGTCTGAATACGGAACGCGTAAAAAAATGTGTGCCAGGCGGTGCAAGCCTCCACCGGCAGTGGTGAGACACAAACTCCAGCTAAGCTAATTAAGCTATAGCGCTGTATAGCCAGCTAGGCCATGCAGCTGTCGACTCTCGAGTCTCGAGCGAGCACCCATCCGCACCCCGGGCGGGGCACCCCCTGGTCGGCCGGTCCATCCCGTGATGGCACTCACGACCACGAGTCACGACTGGCAACTGGCAACTGGCAACTCGCAACTCGCCAGCACCGGATCGTCCCTCCCTCCCCGTCCCTGCAGCACCCGGCATTGATTTCTCTAAGTCCGCGCGCTTCCATGCTCATCCGGCTGCAACAACTGTCACCGTTCAGCCTTCCGGGTATGATCATATTATGTTACTGACTATTTAGGTAAACTAGCTAGCATAATTAATATCTCAATTAATTTATTGCTTATCGATCCCAAAAAAAAAATTAAAAAAAATGGAACAAACCAAAATTAAATGTGTTGCAGAACGGGATGTATCGATGAAAAAAAAGCTAAACATATTTAGCCAATTGACTATATGAACAAAAACTTTTCAATACACATTTTCCTGTTAAAAAAATCTATTTAAAAATTTGGGCCATTTATCATTGGATTCGCTAACGGCCGTTTGATCAGAGGTTTCATCGGAAGAAACGAATTCTGGATCTTTCAAATTTTGAACACTCTTCAATTCTGGATCTGGTAACAAGAGGGCAAATGCTAGTAATGGGATACAGAAGCATAAACCAACAATAACTAGCACTTTTTGAACATGCTTGTAAGCTTCTACAACTGCAACTCTCTCGGGTGTTCCCCATGGGTACGAGTAGACCCAAGTTAGTGGGGAACCGTAAGCCTCCGATGCAACAGTTGTATTTGAAATTCTCTTATAAATCTCTCCTGGTAAGATTTGGGTCCAAATTGCACCCGAAATGGCAGATCCGACTGCAGATCCAATGTAGTAGAAGGATAAATACAATGAAAGGACGGTGGCCATACCTTCATGTCCAGTAATGGTTTGAATAGTACATTGCGCAACGTAGGTAAAAAATCCAGCACCGAAGCCTAACAAACATTGAGCACCGATTATACCTCCGTGAGAACTCTCACCGGATCTGAATCTCACCATCAATCCCATGGCAACAAACCACATACAGATACCAAAAATAATGAATGCCTTGATTCTTCTCACGTAAGCGATAACTGCACCCAAAATGGTTCCTGTCACAACAGAAACAAACGAGTATAAAGAAGTAATTCTAGTTGATGACTTAATTGATTCGTGGAAAGCAACAACTAAAACTGTATAGAGGTAGTCACCTTGCATGTACCAAACGATATCAATGAAAATGGCAATCATTAAGGCACCCCAAACAGCCCTTTCTTTAATCAAATCTGGAGCCAAGAATGGATGGGTAGCATACTTCAATTCCCATAAGACTAAAAATGGTATAAGAACAAAACCAATAACTAATGGAGCAATGATATGACCTTGATCCCAGTTTGCAGAAACACCGCCAGCTAATGTCAATGGAGTTAAAATCAAACCTAATGAAAGCATCACACCTAGTAAACCAACGATATCTAACTGCCAAAAGAATATTTCAACAACAAATGATTTGAAACCTAATCTTTCAAATTCAGATTGACCTGTCAACTTTTTCAAATCACCACTGCGGTGTGCAAGCCAAAGCATATGAATGAAACAGCAGATCAATGGAATACAGGCCAATGGGAAAATAAAAGCCCACATTCCAATACCCCAAGACCATCCTCTACCACCCGGTGCCATCTCTGCGCTGGTAATGTTACCAGAAACCCAGGTGTTGATAATAAACGGGAAGGCAGAAATGAAAGAACAGAAAACCCTCCAGTTCATGTTGGAGAAATCCGAAGTCACAATTTGTAAAATCACAACGACACCAGAATAACCAAATTGATATAATATGGCACCAGCAGCAAATCTGGTAACGTCGTAAGCTTGAGATTCGATGACGGTACCAACAACATACAAGATGATTGCAATGATTAGCAATTCAACTCTACCAAAAATGTCTGAAAGTCTAGCGTAAAACAACTGACCAACACAAGCAGCAACGTTTCTAACAACCGAAACTGTCGATATTAATGAATGAGAAGAGTAAGAAGATGTTGCATAGGATTGATATGTGTATCTAATGTTGCTATCTAAACCATAAGCATAGGCAGCCAAGAAGATGGAAAAGAAAATCAAGACTCGGTAATACCAAGCGTGATATTGTTTGTTCAAAGCTTCAATTCTTCTAACACCATAACTCTTGTCATGAATTGGTTCATGTGCATGATTTTGGTGTTCATCTACGTAGTTTTCCTCTTGAGAACGCTTTTCATTTTCGTCACTCATTGCTGCAAAATTAATATAACCAAATTACTTAACCAAAAGCAAGCCTTTTTCCTATAAAGAGGAGGGGATAAAGTGAAAAAGCTAACAAAGAACAAAACTAATCACAAAAGGGTAAAATCTTGAATTCAATTTTTTTATGCTATATCAAGGTAAAATAGCAAATTATTTATACTAAAAATGCTAAAAAAAAATAGTACTGTTCAAGGAGGGCCGACGGGGGTATTTTTGTTCTTTTCTTTTTTTTGCTTTTTTGCTTTTTTTCTTTTTTTAAAGTTTTTTAAGGTTTTAGACAATTTTCTCAAGAAGCGAATAAAGTGAGCAACACCCAAACAAGGGGTGTTAATTGCTGCTGAGTGGCAAGGAACTCCTTGATGAAATAGATTGTCTACACCTGCCGAGGCGTCCACATCTGCTCAAATTGAGAGTTACAAGAAGAAGTTGGCTTGAAGAGTAAAATAAAAAAATATATTAACTCAATTCCTTTTCTATCTTATTTTTTGCTGCTCAAGGTTGTTAGTTGATGCTAACTTAACCTATCAGATATTAGTTTTCATGTTTAGCTCCCCTCTTAAGCGCAGTAAATGCAATTTTGGCCATTTTACGCAAACAAAATAATTTGGGTCTAGACGATATTCAAAAATATAGATCTGGTTAATCATGAAAACAAGATAAAAGTCGCATAAATATAAGACAGGAATTTCAAGTCACTGTCAAGTTTTGCATAATTCTGATAGAAGTATGTGTAGCTGTCGGATTTCTTAAAAATTGAAAGAAAAAAGTGTTTAAATTTAGAGAAACGCCGTTCAAATATTTTTATTCGCCCTTCTGGTGGTTAGATAAACGTGATTGGATGCCGCATATTAGGATACACTCTAGGTTGTTTCATCTTACTTGACAAATTAAGATTGGTGCAGGACGTGGATATATGTATAAGGATAGACTATGGTCCCCTGTACCTACATGATGATGGTCGATCAATTGCAAAGATAACTGACTCTTTTTTGATCTCACCTATTTAGCTTTAAATATTTCAATTCAAGGAGCCAATCAAAGCTTTCAAAACAAGGAAGTAGATCCTCGATGGTGTGTGTCATTAGCTGGTAAAGTAGTAACGAAGGTTTGCAGCAGGGGGGTTTAAAAAGGAATGATGTTGTAAAGTGTAGTGCATGAAACACAAGACATGTCTAGCTATAGCTAGCTACGTTGCTCAAGTACCTACAAAGGGTATTTAGTAGAATCATCAATCGGAACTTTCAAAAGATAATTTTTCCATCCACATTGTTTGTAGATGTTGCATAATAGAATATTTAAAACGAAAATGCATAGAGATCAGTACTTATGAAACCTTAGTATTTTTCTTTGTTTTCTTTTTTTTGTGAGTTTGACGTTATTAGTCATGAGTAATAATTTCATCTTATATTACCGTTTTACATTTCAGGTAGTTAGAAACCTACATTTGATGATAAATATCTCTTTAGTAGTGTTCAGATTTTACCCTTTTATTACAAATCGCTTTTACAGGCAAAGAAGTAGGGAAGGTGATGCAACTCAAAATGATTTACCGATTCTTGCTTTGACCACGCATTTAAACTTACAGCCTTCCCATAGACTTGATGATAGTAAACTTACGTAACTTAGAAAATATGAGTTGTGAGTATTGGCTAGTAAGCCATATCTTCGATTAAACCAACCCACGGATAGAGAAGAGTACATCAAGACCAGAGGTGCTCGCTGGATTTAAGTTCGTTGCACAACACTAAGCTTTGGAAGTCAAGTGTTCTAAAACTTTCTACTGTGTTCTTGGGGATTTATAGTTTTTGGATGCGTCTACACAACTAATATGTATACTGTTTAGGGCCTTAATACCAAAACTAAAAAACCTAAATGTGTAGGTGGGGGAGCCGCAAGGAACCCTACTCACTCTACATCAAAAGTTTCGCTTGTTTTAGGAAGCAATAGAAGGCAAAGCCTGTCAAGCACACACTGTACCATTATGGCAATGATTAGCATAGATATATGATCAAAGCTCCGATAAACCCGTCACAAAACACAAGCTGTCTAATTTCAGATTCTAGAGAGAAATCTACTTGTTTATTGCATGCCCTGCAAATGAGTCACGTATATAATATAATATATAGTATATTTTAGTTTCAGCTGAAAGGAGAGCAAACAAAATAGAGAACCGCAGCTCCAGTGAGGGGAACTAGCCTTTCTACACACACAGTTGACAAGTTAAGGGAATGCCTCTAAACATCCTAGGGCTGATGTTAACAAAAGTGAGAAAGCTGTGAGTCATAGCAAGGAAGATAATTCACGAATATTCTAATCATTGAGATAACTGCTGTCAAGAGAGTGTCGAGAGAGTAACAAGAGAACGGAAGCACTTGTAATTGGAGTGGAGGGCTGTATAAACTACATCATAATTTCAAAAGTAACGACCGATGCAGCGTCCTACTAACTGAAGGAGTTCTAATTACGGACCAGAGGTACAGATATGCCCAACACGATAAATTTGTCAATTTATATTAAAATGAACTGAATTCTGGGGGTGGTTTAAAGAATAACAAAAAGAGGGCATAGCTTTCAGTAAACGGTAACTTCCAAAACAGAGATTAGACTGGCGAGGTATCAGGAAAATGGTACTCGTGTTACTTTTTTCTTTCATCTTCACATCTAGGTTATCATAGGCTCTATCTACATTTTGAGTAGTTGAACCTATTCGGTTGATCTTTCTGTATATAGATATCCAAATAAAGATCATACGCCGAGCTTCTTGCGTCTGGCAATCTCCATGCGGATAAGCTTATAGTTAATTAATTACAGTGTCGTCCCAATGTTTGTGTTATACTTTCCTCTAAGGGTATTGGTCGAGCCTTAGTTAGGCCAGAGGGAACAGAAATAACAGTGGATTACAAATTCTAACTCTTTATGCCGGGCCTCCAGTATTAATCCTTCTATGTATGTAAAATCCGGCGATTCTTCTCTAAATCTATTGAAGTCCGAGAAAAATCCCAGGAGAGCAGCAATTGCTTTGGCCACCAACCACTGACCAGGCAGCGGGCGGTGCGCGAGCGATAAACCGTTGAGTTCTCGAAGATGAGTAAGCACAAGAGAAATGCTTCTTCTGGCTTTTCAGTCGATACCAGCCATACTTTATATCAATAAGAAACAATACAGATTACGAATGATCCTGGAAATAAGTACAGAATGTCATCTGTTTCACAGAAATTTGCGTTGGAATTGAAGAACAACTTGGCCTTGTTGAACGGGGAGTCAAACAGAACCCAAAAGAAGCTTATACTTACTACATCTTCCTTTGACTTATTGAAGTCTGTACTGTCACAATTGAACACGCAGGACAAGAATATTATATTTGCTGAAGACATAGCGCCAATATTTCCTTTCTTGATTGAGTTCATTGCATTTCAAGAGACCGCTCATTTGGCTTTACTTATATTTATAAACTTGCAGAGATCTTTTCAAGTTGAAGTGGAGACAGAGTTACAAGATGTTTTAGAAGACCGTTTACTAATGGCAAATGGTTCAACTGACACCAGAAAGATTTTTCAAATTATTACAGAATTGTTCCCTATACAGTCCGATCTGTGTACTGAATTTTTTATTAAGAACGATGTCATGATAAAACTGATAACCGCCGAGATCGTTTCAATTTTAGAATCCAAGATCGAATTGAAAATCGACAATGCACAGGTTTTACTCGATCTATTTTCTGCCGCATGTTTGAATGAGATTTGTAGAACTCCAATTGCAGATCAATATATAACGTTACTATTAAAAATATTGAAATCCACATATAACAAAATCAATGCATCGTTGCAATGTACGTCCGTTTTAATCATAATCAAAGTTTGGCCATTTATCAAGAAGGAAACTTTTGACAAGGAGCCAGATACGCTTAATGTTGATTATCTAACAGAGTTATTGATCAACGGACTTATATCTTCAAATGAACTCAACGACCATCAAAGTACCATTAGCATTGAAGGTTTAGCAATCATCTCACTAAACATACCAGTGAAGCGAATTTTGAGAAACGACGACAATTTCTTTGGTTGTCTATTGGGTAACCTCAAAGATACCACTTCTCATACAAATATCTACGGTATTTTAAACATAATTGCCAATTTAACCCAACCTAATAAAGCACTCACAAAAGATGAACAATCGATGAAGTTTCTAAAGGACTACGCTAGCTTGAAAAACGTTAACACTAGTACTGGAGCCCGAAAAGAAGCCGAAAAGGATGCAGATGAAGACATCTGCGATTTTGTTGATTATCTTTTAACGACCCAGCCGCTGATGGATACTTTAAGCAGCGTTACAAAGATGAAATCGTATCCTACGGCTAAAGGTATCCAACATGAGATGATGAAGCTTATGGTTCATTTATCAGAGGATCCTCGCTTCAGAGTTTTATTAGTCAACCAAGGAGCTTTGAACATCACTTTAAGTTACTTGATCAACGTTTCTAAAAATTGCGTTACTCATAAGAAAGATGGAATTGTTGTTATAAGGCCAGTTGAAGATCCAACGGTAAGATTCTATTCAATTGAAGTGTTGTCAAGAATCATTGCTACGCATAATCCTTCAAAGTTGTTCAATGATAGCGTTGTTGAAATGGCAGCACCAATATTGTTCTTGGTGGAGATGGTTATCGAATTTGATTGTATAATTAATGGGTCTGGCTCAACAAACTCTCCATTACATGGTGTCGATATCAGTCCAAAAGATTGTTTTGATGCCCTTGTTGCATTGGTCAACCTTACATCTACAGAGCATTTGGAATTGAAAGACTTAGTCTTAGGCCTATCATGGGATTCCTTGTACAGTTTGATCCTAAGTGAAGACGTCAATATTCAGAGGTGTGTATTAGAGTTAATCTCGAATATGGCTCTTTCTCCGATTTGCTCTGCCAAGTTCTTCAACTGGGAAGAGGCGGACATTACGAAGAACAACAATTATGGACATTTTAAGACATTGGTTCAGTTGATGGCATTGAAGGATCGAAAATCCCAACTGGCAGTTTTGAACGTGTTTGCTAACTGTTCTGAATATGAAGTGATTGCATCCACTTTGGCCAAATCTGAATTCTTCATTTCCCATTTAATCGAATTGTTGAAAGGCCAGTCTGATGACGAAGATATTATCATAAGATGTTTTTATACTTTGTTGAATATTGCTAACACACCGGATAAGAGTCTGTTGGTTACCATTGGTAAAAAGCAAGAGCTTGAAAAGATTATCGTTCATGCAGTCAAAAAAATTGATGATATGGAAGCGCGCCAGATGGGTATACGTGTATGTGTTTTACTTAAGTCTTAGATTGTCCAAATGTATTATGCAAGTAAAGTAATGCTTTATAAAATTCACGTCAAAATCATTATGATCATAAAAACAGTAAGAAAAATGAAAACAAATAAAAATAAAAATAAAAATAAATAAATAAATAAATTCTAAATAAACTCTGCACCTTACGTATATTCAAAGTCAAGCATCTTAGTGATACTTTGAAAGATGAAGTCATCAAGTTCAATACTCTTCTCTTCGGTAAGCTTGAATTTTTGCTCGTAAACTTTTGGGGTATATCTTTCAAACTCAAGTAAACCAGTTCCATTCAACCATTTAATTCTATCAGTGACAATCGGGTTTTGGCAAATTTCATTAAGGTCTTCATTTTCAAAACACTTAAACTCAACTTTTGTAGAATTATCGTAGTTCCCATCTTCAAGTTTGTTACCGCAAAGGTCCATCGCCACCGTTTCCCAAATCCATTTCTCAATATCCCAGCCGATCTTGGCAAAATCGTTACCAAAGTTTCTTAGTTCTTTGTCGCTTGGATCATGAAACAAGTCCTTTGCAAGGTACGTAAATGGATTCATCTTTGGGTTGTGAATATGATAAAACATCACTTTTGAAGCAAACATGCCATCAAATGGTACAGAGCCATACGTATACATGTACGAATAAATGTAATCGTCCCCTAGTTTTTCTAAATTCTTTTCACTTCTTGAGATTGTCATTTTTAAGGCTTCATAGTCGGTAATTGGATCGTATTGAACGATTGTTGAGTCAACCAAATAGTTTGCCTCTTTAACAAACGTTCCATACAATTTGTCCGGTTTCTTGTTCACTTGGTAATAGGGCAACTTAAGGTAATGTGCAGCAAGGACCACGGTTTCTTTGTCACCTTCACCGGCACCACCTTGTGACAAAAGTGGGTGATAACCAGCCGGTCCATCGAAGTTGTAGTATAGTGCCAATAACAAAGAGCTGAAATGAATCTTCTTGTTCATTAAAAATTGACCAGATTCGGTCGTCCAATCCGCAAGAGTGCCCTTTCTATCATGTAAATTCAAGGTTTCTTCAATAGCAATCAGCTGAGATTCTTCTGTATATTTCTCAGGTGGTGTATAAAAATCGTTGATCTGTCTTATTGGTTTGGAACCAACTTTTATCCCCATTACCTGGTACAAGTAGGGAGAAGAAGTTCTTCTCCAAAAATCAGGCCAGGTAATCATTCCATACTTTTTAAATAAAGAGGAATCAAATAAACTGTCTGGATTTTCTACAGCAAAGTTATCAGAATCGAGATACATGATATTCTCAAAGGACGACGCTAGCAATGCGAACGATTTGAATTGATAACCTTTCAATTCTCCCACCTTGTCTAAGATTTCCGACCCAAAAACTGTTGATAAGCGTACGCACCTTGTATTATATTTGTTCGGTAAAATATCGTTGCATAAATTCTCCTCATAATCATCGTCGTTCGGTATAACTAGCTCCAAAGGTAATGATGAGCCTGTCTTTCTCAACGCCTGGATGGATAAAAATGCGTACCAAGTGTATAAACCACCACCTATCATCACATATCCACTTCCTTTATAAAAATTCACTTCATTTTTGGGAAGAGAATTGACAACGTTCTTATGTTTCTTAGTTAAATCTGCAATGAATTCTTCATCAAAATCCATATACTGTGAAAGATCATCTTCTGACAATAAATTATAGGGCAATTCCACAAACTTTGTTTCCCAAATAACCGGTTTCCCATTACTAGTAGTAATTCTTTCTGGGTGTGGAAACAGTAGTTTGTTATTGAGTAGTACGTCAGTAAATTTCCCTAACAGATGCTTGAAATATTCGTTATTCTCAGTAATGGGTATATCAGGGCTATCAGCAATTTCTTCACTCTCTGGAGCAATAGGGTCGAACGTCAGATGTGCCTTCGTTTTTTCCTCGTTTTCCAATGCCTTCGCTCTATCTTTTTGAAACCTATCGCTCTCAGATCCAATCAGCTTTCTAATAGTTTCGGCATCAATAGGATCCTTTTCGCTTCCACTGAAATATTTAGATTTTATATCCTTCAATTCAAAATAATTTTTCAAACTTGAAGTCAATCCCATTAGATCGATCTCCTCGTCTTCATTCCTGTTCATTTCATAAATGATTAAAACAGAGTAGAGTATGAAGAGTGATACCACTGCAGGGACAAGAAATCTAAGGTATCTCCTTCTACCTTGGTTCTTACTCATGATTCAAATCTCACTTGTTTCTCAAAGGCTGGAGGTGTATTCGGAGTGGAAAAAAATTCCAAATTAAAACTCTAAACCAATATATTGATCAGGTAAGGTATTTACAAATCTAAGAAAGTAAAAAAGAGCTCCATCTAAAGGAGATTTTTCAGAGAGAGAATATCTAAGTTTCGGATCAATCAACCAACCAGATCAACGCCTGCTTGCAAAAGTTTAGAAGTGCTCTCTATAAACCGACGCGTCTCTGCGTCGATTGTGGTTATCTATACATTGAAATCTGTGCAGTATTAGATTTTTATCATCTCCACTACATGAGGATGGGTGATTATTCATCTTTTGTTGATCGGTTGTTCTATTGACAGGTGCAGAATATTGCGCTCTATGAAGACTATTGGGATTGGTATTGACAGTTGTTTGAATTCTAGTTTCCAATGTCCAGTATTGACAGACCATCTCTTCCGCTCTCTATATCGATTGATGAAAATGAAAACAGGAATGGCGATGGCAGTGGCAATGAGTCAAACGTTACCAACTTTGGTCATTCGTCAGCGCTGAATACCTCTAATTCTACTCGAAACGGTTCCAATAACATATTCAAGTCCTTGATAAATGACCTAAAAATTGGGCTCAGAGGCGCACTTAAACATTTCTTAAGGCAGTCTCTACATAAAAGGTTGCTACTGGCAATAGGAGTTATCCTATTCCTTGTATTTGATATCTACGTTTTGATCAACTACGACTATGTTGTGAGATCTATGGCGGATCTTTCTACAAAGTGGTATTCATATGGAGCGAAAGGTGTGCTAATACTGTTTATGCTAATATTTTTTGTTTCATTTCCACCGCTGATAGGATTCAGTTATCTATGCATCTTGACTGGTATGACTTATGGTTTTGCTGGTTGGGCAATCATTGCAATTGCAAGTGTCTTTGGGTCTACTTGCTCTTTCCTGCTATTTAGATATGCATTGAAAGATCTATCCTTGAAGATGATGAATTCCAATGCAAAACTTAAGATGTTTTTTTCTGTTTTGAATGACGAAAGAGCTAGCTTTGCGAGAAACCTAGTGTTTATGAGTCTAATTCGGTTACTCCCTTTACCATACTCACTAACCAATGGAGCTCTAGCTGCCATACCTGGTTTGAAAGTGATTGTATTCATCATGGCCAACATCATCACAAGCCCCAAATATTTAATTTCCTTGTTCATCGGTGCAAAATTGAAAAAGATTGGTGAAGAAAACAACGGAACGGATAGAATCGTCGATGCGATAAGCATCCTAATAACGGGCGGTAGCGTGACTGCAGTTACCTATATCCTTTACAGTCGTCTCAAGGCAAAGTTAAGCGAGAGTGAGAACCAGATGTCAGCTTATGATGAAGAGCAGTCTGGATTTGATATGAGTTTGAACGTATCTGGGGGGAGAAGAAGAGATGGTGACACTGAGAGTGACGGTTTATTGGCCAATTCGGAACCTCTTGGGAACGATGATTCGATATCTGAATTTGCGATCCAGGACGAAGACAACTACGAGAGGTTCATTGCCGATGACGGCACATATGAAGACGGGGCGGCGAGCCTGAGAGAATTCGGAGATCGTGTATAGGGAAAGCAGCTTCAGCTTACGAATAAATAGGGAAGCGAGACAGATAAAAGGGTAAATAGCCAGATAAAACAAATTGCTAGGATGTAGATATGTATATATATATATATATATGGAAGAACACCATCGGCCGGTGATTACCTCATCAGAGTCCCGCACAAAAGCAGAAGAGACAGCCCTACAAGACGCGTTGCGAATCGGAAAGCTGCGCCACCACCACCACCACCACCATCACCACCAAGCGCTCCAGCCACCATTTGCGTGCGGCACAGGCGCGTTTTCTTTTGCTGCATGCATGGTGGTGAAAAGAAAACAAAAACCAATTAATTGGGAGCGTGAGGTCTCGCGAGGGGAGGGTCGATCGGGAAACGCCTTTTCCATGAAGCTGCGTTCCGAGGAACAAGTCCTATTTGGAAGGAAGAGCCATACACACAACGACGGTGTTACGATTGCAAGTGGTTTATACTGTTGTTCTTCGTGCTTTTGTTTTGGGGTGCTTTCCTTTTTGCTGACGTCTTTAAGCTGTTCCCTGTTATTCCGTCCACAAGCAGGCTTGTTTGTTTGTTTGTTTGTTTATTTGTTAGCTTTCTAAAACACTCCACAGGAAGATCAAAACAAAAAGAATTTCACTCGTTATTTCCCTTTGTATTTTGACTCAACCGCCTCATCATTTTTGCCTATTGAATAAGTTATCGTATATTATCAACAACATTAACGGCATCATCACCAAAAGACAGTTATTTTAGTGAATTCCCACCACAAACATGTCATTCGATAACGTACAGCCACCATCGTTGGAGTCCCTGCCTACTTTCATGAGATCAACCCATCCTCAGATCAAGTTTCATTCTGCTTTCCCGCCGTTGAATACTGCCCGGAAAGCTAAGAGTGTTATGGAAAGAGCAGGCTTTGACGTCTACAAAGGATCAGATGGTCAACCGACAAGCAACCGATCCACACCAAACCTGAGAGACGTTGGATCTAGAAACTTTACTGCACCAAATAATTTGGGTACTAGTAAGAATAAGTCCGACCCTCAAGTCAGTGGCAGATCGGGAGCAACCGGTAAGCGATTCTTTTCTGCCTCGAACGACACATCTCAAAATTCACTGCCAATAGATAGAAAATTACAGATGCTGGATTTAAAGAAGGAACCTTCACATAACTCAACTCCAAACTTCAAGATTGGGGAGTCATATTCAATGAATTCAAGTAGAAGCAACTCTTCCACAAATTTGATTCCAAGAATGCATGCACCTTTACCAAACAAGGAACTCTTCGAAAATACCCGAACCAGAGGCCCCCCTTCCAAATCACCAAGCCCATCTCCAATAATTCCAAACATTTATATCAAACCGGATACATCTGATGAAGAATCCATGAGATCGACGTCATCCCTGATCGCATCAGGTAGTACAAAGCTAGGTGAAAACCAAATGTCGAGGGTTAATGGACCAAGGCCGATGAAACCGTATGGAAGCATTCAATCGGTCCCATTCACCGCCGAAACAACAACCTCAAATGACCAACTTTCGCCAATTTCAGGCTCCGAGTCATCATCCTCTTTTTCATTGAATAAAAAGGACCTCTCACATCAATCTTTAAGCTCAAGCACTTCTTTCCAGTTTCATAATGGAATCTCTAACAAGAAGGATCTTTCAAATAATAACTTGGGACTTCCAACACCAAACATTGATGAGGAGAAAAGTCTGAGTATATATGATCAACCAACTGTTTCGAAGTTTACCTTCAACAAAACTTCGCAGAAACCATCTGTTGAATCTCCAAGCATACCTCAGTCTGGTTTTGAATCACCTCCGTTAAGGCCTATCATTCCTCATATTTTGAACAGTGAAAATGGTATATCAGTGTTAGATACACCGTCCAGTAATGACGGCGAAGGCAATTTTCACGATGCAGCCTCTGATATCGATGTCTTTGATTCCCGTTTTGAAATTTCAGAGGCTTTGCCTACTCAAACCGAATCTTATAAGTCTCCTGAACAAATTATTGAGGATCGTGAACAAGAAGTTGAAGATTCTCTGCTGCAGCTATTGTCAATGAAGAAAGAGCTTTCTCCTTCACCAATTACAGAAACGTTCCCTGAAAGGAATATGGACAGCTCGATTTTCATCGATAGTCAGTTACAAATTCCAAGGATTACTGGGGAAGAATTTGTTAACCCTAGAGATAGTGCAGGATCATCTATCTATCATACTCCCGATGTGAAGAGACTTAGTACCATGCATACAGATGATTTCAGAATTTACAATGCTCCGGATGAAAATGGGAGATCGCTCAATCGATCTTCAAGCTCAACAACGAATAATGGAACGTCAAATGCTGATATGAGTACTATTCAGGAAGACACCGAATATGAAGATACTTACCTGACTGGTAATCATGATAATACTGATAGAAAATTGGCGTTGTCATCTCCTTATGTAGGAATGACCAAAATGAGACTGAATGTTTTAGAATCTCCTAAGAGTAGAAATGAACAGCTAGTGGGGTCTTCAAGGTCCCCTTCTCATTTGACTCACAAGCCGTCATTATCTGCATCATCAGCGACTGGTACGATATCCCACTCTCCAGAGAAGAAACCGTTATTCGCATCATTTAAAGAGCCATCGACGCTAGTTATCCCTGGGGTTGAATCAAAAGAGCAAACTCCACCCCTTGAGTTGCCGGCTATAGCACAAAGCGGTCCTATCGAAGCGGAAAAATTTGAAGCAGGGCAAGGGCCATGCCGTAAATGTCATAAGGAGATCACCAAATCTCAGAAATCGATTTGGTCCAAAGATAAGCAACTGACTGGTCAATGGCATAGAAAATGTTTCTCGTGTACGGTTTGTCGCTCGGCATTTTCAAAAGGTCAATCATGTTATGTCTTTGATGATTTGCCTTACTGTGCCGTTCATTTCCATGAAGCAAATGGTTCCCTATGTTCTGTTTGTGGGAAAGGTGTCGAAGGTACTTGCCTGGAAAATGAACTGAATGAATTGTTCCATAGAGAGTGTCTTGTTTGTGGATATTGCAGTAGTGAGGTTGGTGGTGACTACTTTGTCTACGAGGGAAAGATCGTTTGTGAGAAGGATGCCAAGCATTTAGCACAAATTCTCTCTAGTACTACTGGTGCTGATGACAAAGTCACCAAAAGAATAACTAGAGTTATGTATTTATAAAGATATGAATAATTGGATTGTATAATTGTTCAAAATATTTGTTTCCTCTTTTATTTTCTTTTGTTTTTTTTTTCTCAAACATGTATTCGGTTTTTGTTTAAACTTTTTTTATATTATTATTTTTTTTTGCTCATTTTTAAGCTCTGATCTTCTGAATTCGGCTGAATTGTTTCAACGCTTTATAGCTTGCGGTTTAATAGAATATTTTGTATATACTATCAACATTTTCTTAGTTATAGGAAACCCTAAAAGTCTTTTCGGAATCACGCATAGGGAGAAATGAAAAACAACGAAAGGGAGACGTTAGAAGGGAATTCCTTCCCAGGTCATCACAGTCCTACATAATCATATATAGAATTTAATGAAATAATTAAATAAATAAGTAAATGAGTTCGTAAATAGGTAAAATAGTCGAAGAATAGTATGTATATAATATATATAAGCTTCAAAAACCTAAGGTCCTGCCTTTTCCTCCTCCAAGTCACTAAAAGAAGGTAAATCGACGATCGCGTCGACACCTTCACCTATTCTATTGAGAATCTCCAATCTTCCGCCATTAAATCCAGTGATAACTTGGCATAACGGTAGTCCCATACCAAATCCAGAAATTTGATCCTTCATATCTTCCTGGTCGATCTGTCCCAGTTCAGAAGCCGTTGTGAAATGGAATTGGAAAATATGAGGTAGAGATGACTCAGTTAACCCACCGGCATTGTCAGAGATGGTTATCCTGGTCATCATATGCTCTTCGTAAAACTTCGAATGCATGTCCAGTGGTAAAGGATGCGGTGCATTAGACTCCACCGAGGTTGGAATCGGCAACCTGGATGAAGGGGCGTGGTTGTGGGCAATATGAGGAGGTGGCAGAGAAGTCTGTATTGGGGTTTCTGATATCTTTATCGTGATGATTGATTGTCTAGCAATGGAAGGTAGTGCTGCATTTTTGAGTAATTCGAAGATAACATGGTTGATATGCTGTGGAACACAGTACACTGTTGAAGATGGTAGCTCGTTAACAAGTTTGATTTTCGGACATGGATAGTTGTTTAAGGCCAAAATATCTTTAGTAAATTTGACAGCTTTTTTTACGAGCTCTTCTGTACCTACGGTACAACATAAAGGAGTGGTTGAGTTATTTAAAAAGCATGCAATCTCATATGTTGATTTCAGACGGTTGTAATGGTAGGTTGTAAGAAACTTATGGATGCATGGCGAATAGTTGTTGGATAGCCAGAGGAGATCCGAAGACGTTAGTTTCAAAGTGATATTTGATAATTCTTCGGATCTCTGATATAGTTCGTCTTTCATTTCGTTCGTGAATTTAGAATCTGATAAGGAATCTGAAACCTGATTAAGTTTAGATATTGATCTTTCATAGTCGTGTGTCAAGTCTGTATAATATCGCTTTAACTGGCAATTTGTGTCGAACGGATGAAGTGAATTCTGCGTAAGTAGGTTTATCTGGTTTGTGTATAGGTTTGTCAACTTTGAAATGAATTTAGTTCTCTTTTTCAACAGTTGTTGTTGTTTTAAAACAGGTGTTTGAAACAACGACGACAGTGAGAAGTTCGGTTTCTTCAACAGCAAGCTATTCATCATCGAGGAAGTGAGGTATGAAAAAAAACTAGCAGTGATAGTAACAGTTGAATTTAATAATGGGCAAATAAAAATTCAGATAATTATGTACGGATGTATAAACAAAAAATTGTGCAATATGATTAGATATATAAAGAATAAAATTAAGTAACAGTAGAGTTTAGTTAGAAGAAGCGGTATCCAAAACACACGAGTTTTTGCCAACTAAAACTACCTGCTAATAGACGAATAGTAGGCAGTAAAACTACTAACAACATGTCACTTTGCGCCCATCCCGCCATCCAACCACCTTCCGTTTTTTACCACAGGTTTGCAGTTGACTAGCTAGCTGCTCAACAGCAAAAATGACATTTTCTCTGGAAGAAACTGCCCATCTCCTTTTCTCCGGACGGTGATTCAGGAGCGTGATTCCGATGAGTCGCTGCCCCAGCTTTTTTTTTTTTTAATTCGCTTCGGTCCCGCCTCCCACTCCCCGTGGGGGTTGCAACTTGCGAGTCGCGGCTCCCAGTCCCGGCTTCACAGAATCACAGTGGAGGACGGACCGCCGGGGTCTCGGTTGTTACACTGCCTTGATTTGTTAGCTATACTAATTCAATTTTGTGTGTGCAAATTAATTTATAGAATATTATATATATGATTATATATGATTATATATGATTATATATGATTATATATGATTATATATGATTATATATGATTATATATGATTATATATGATTATATAATATCTCATGTAACAGTGGTGCTGAATTGCATCTTCTAACTAATATAAGAAATTAAACGTAGTAACCTCAACTATTTACAGCAGTTTAATTTATTATCTTAGAGTTAAATATACTATCAATTGATACGTAGGATATACTTAAAATAGTAGTATATATCATAATATGAAAATTCTATACTTAAAAGATATATGTATAAGTGCTCCTCTAATCATAGAAGAAATAAAATAGAATAAAACAGTGGGTGTTAAAGTAACTATGCGAATTACGATATCAATTTGATTCGAAGAAAATATAAGT
>JAJMBU010000053.1:0-94712 GCA_030565405.1 Ogataea paraovalis | reverse complement strand
TTCCACCGTTCAAGTTTACACCACTGTGTACGCTGTTACTGAAAATGGTACCGTTGCCACAACTACTGCAGTCCTCCAGACAACCAGTCCTGTTGCTTCTGTTAATGATAACGCTGTTTACACCACGGTTGAAGTTACTTCTTTGGGTACCCCTACACCAGCTGCTACTTCTGCTGTTGAAGAAGACATAACTTCTACAGTTCAAGTTTACACGACTGTTTATTCTGTTACTGAGAATGGCACTGTTGTTCCAACTACTGAAGTCATCGAGGCATCCAGAACATCCACATTCAGTGTTGAGGCTTCACCATATTCACCAGGTTACACTGGCGTGATGGAATCGACCACACTAGCTACTGCTTCTGCTTATGAAGGTGCCGCTAATAAATTGAGCTCTTCGTTCGCTGGATTGACTTTCTTAATCCTCGGACTATTGGTTTAGTTTTCTTTTTCTAGATTTTGTTTTATTTCCTGCTAGGAAGTGAGTTCGCTTTCCTGGCTCTCAGAAAACATTACATTTTGTTTTATTTCTCTTCTTTTTTTGTTATATCCACTTTTGTTAAATAATAGAGATATTTTTCAGATCTTATACTCTTGTATGTAGATGGAAGTTCTTTCTAATGCCTGTAGTGAGCATTAAAAATGCCTGATATAAGCAATCAGCAAAACAGTCCAACTAGCTGAAAGTGTACATCATAATAACAACATTTTAGTGTGCACTGGCTTATCTGTTGGAAATATATCGAGGCAAGTACGTAATGGTAATCCACTATTGCTTCATTCGGATAAGGCTGTTTCCCAGTTTGTTTAATTCAAGCGCATTTCTCCTAATAATACTCGAAGTGGTAATTGAACCACCGTCTTGTGATCTTACCATAGAAGGTTCACTGTCTATTAGTGAATTTCCAAGTTGTATTGCCTCTCGTCCTCAGAAGCCGCACCATATTGGGTAAATAATTCATTCTGAGGTGAGGTTTCAGCAGTATGGGTTGCACTATGAGAAGCTGATGTTTCGGTAGGGTAAGGACCCACATTAATGCTTTCAAGTAACATTCAGGTTAGGTAAGGTACTAAGTAATGTGAGTAGAATAGGGTATGTTTATGCACTATATGTTCTACTTACCGATCGATACATTTCCCAAACGTGCACTCACTGGCTGAGTAACAAGAACACTAAAATGGACCCTCGTCGACGAGTCGGTCGACCTCATGGAGAATCAAGGCAGTGAAGCCGGTGATTAATCGGGGGGTGTTTAATTAACACCGGCCTTTATCGCTGCTTTGGAGGTTGATTGCTCTGCCGGCTAAATGTTTGCTTGGAAGCTACCCATTGAAATCAACCTTCCTTATACACAATGTTTGACAAATTAAAGCAGAAACTCAGTTCGGGTCAGTCAATTGCACCAAGCGGACCAACAGCACCGATTGGCTCCAAACCAAGCCTAAGATCCATATATCAGAACCGATCCAACTTTGGCGTGAATTTCGGGTCTTTGTTTATACAAGAGAAGTTCATCTATGACAAGCTATTTACCAACAACACAGATGTTGAATTGGATGCCGTTAAAGAGCTTGTGAAGTCCAAAGGAGTTGATGGAGCTAGATCCGAATTTGAATCGCATTGGTTAAACTATTGCGATGATTCCGACTGGGATTGGCTATCTTCGAAGGGTGTGCAATCAATTCGTCTTCCTATAGGATATTGGAGCGTCAACCCCCAGTTTACTCGTGGAACATCTTTTGAAAAATATGCTAAAGTATATTTTAATTGCTGGGATATCATCAAGAGAAACTACATTCAAAAGGCTGCAAATTATGGGATTTCCATCCTCGTTGACTTGCACGCTTTACCGAAGGGAGCCAACACCGGTGATCACAGCGGTGAGCATTTTAACCAACCTGGTTTCTGGAATGACTCAAAAGCACAAAAATTGGCCTGTGATGTATTACAGTTCTTGGCTGGTCAATTGAACGAGTTTGACAATATTGCCGGGTTGCAAATTGTCAACGAGTCAGCTTTTGACAACGATGCCCGTGGTCAAAAATCTTACTACAGCAATGCAATCAATAGCATCAGAAGTGTAAACAACAACATTCCAATTATCATTTCAGATGGCTGGTGGCCAGATCAATGGTGTAAGTGGATAAACGATCCCTCAAGAAATGGAGACCTAGGTGTTGTCATCGATGTCCATATATACCGTTGCTTCTCCGACGACGACAAGAGAAAAGATGCAGATAGAATCATACAGGACCTAAATAGTACTGTTTTGACTGGTCTGTCTGCACCTGCAGATTTTATGATTGGTGAATATTCATGTGTCCTAGATGGTCAGACATGGGATAAGACTCGTGCCGATCGTAATTCCAAAGTTCACGAGTACGGAAATAGACAATCACAATTGTTCAAGGAGCGTGCCAAGTTTGGTAGTTATTTTTGGTGCTACAAGTTTGAACATGGTGATGGTGGTGAATGGGGTTTCAGACCAATGGTAGATAGGGGTTGTATTCCAGCAAGATCAAAACAGTTCCAACTACCATCTGAACAGGAGTTCAGTAAGGTGTTGGATGATAAATTACGTGGCCATGCTAACTATTGGGACGCACAGAATCCAAACGAAAAGTACGAACATTGGAGATACAAGGAGGGTTTTATTACCGCCTGGGCCGACTCCACCGAATTTGGCAAATTTGATAACTCTAGAATTGGAAGAATCCAAGCTTGGAAATCTAGCAGAAGGTTGGAACATTTGAAGGC
This sequence comes from Ogataea paraovalis, assembly GCA_030565405.1. Classification (NCBI taxonomy): domain Eukaryota; kingdom Fungi; phylum Ascomycota; class Pichiomycetes; order Pichiales; family Pichiaceae; genus Ogataea; species Ogataea paraovalis. The sequence goes on along the minus strand of JAJMBU010000053.1, from coordinate 91,954 downwards.
AAGGGGTGATTCTAGGTTTGTTTGGGAGTGGGACCAAGGATTCCAGGCGGCTTTGGATTGGTTTAACTAGGTTTTGGTTATTATGGTACATTCAACTTTCTGGTTTTTTTTATTTACTTATTAACGAGTTTTTGAGAGCAATCTTTACTTTTATATTTAAACAATAAAATGACTTTTCTTTTTCTTTCATCATGTCCTTGTATTTATAACTACATCAATTCAAAATTGAGCAAAAAAAAAGAAAACTCGGACACACACAAAAAAAAGGAGCATAATATGAATAACATCAGGAAATCAACTATTCCTCGGAATCAATGATTGGGTATTTATGTCTTAGTCCAGTGATAAAAACATCCCATTCAGGAACGTCGCCTGCGTTCAACTTAACACCACTACTCTCAATGGCTCCGTTTAACTTCTTGACAAATCTCAAAACGGCTTTAATAGTATCGTTCCTCTTTTCAATTTCCTGCTTTGGGGCATCCTCTTTCAATTTCTTATTCATCATCTTATCCAAAGCAACGGTTAAAGCATTCAACAATTCGGAGTGATCAGCAAAAATAGTTGGGTTCAAGTTTATGATCTTCATTAAGGTCAATAAACAAACAAAGACAATTGTTGGATCATCTTTCAATCCCTTCGTAATGAACTTGTTGAATATGGCAACCCAATCAATTTCATTCAAAATTAACAAATTGTCGTTGTTTTCAAAGATTATAGTCAACGAGTAGATTAGTTCATATAATGATTTTCTATAATTCAGGGAATCATCGAGTTTGTGCTTGAATGGGCCAATGCGAAGAATCTTAACGTACTCCTTCTTTTGATCCAACTCATTCTCCAAGATATCAGGAATTACCGAGCAAATTATCGGTAAAGCTATTAATGGCTTCTTATGGACTGCAAAGATAAGATTGGAAACACCAGCTTCTTTCAAAGTTAAGTTAGAATCAAACAAAAAGTTCTTTGTTGAAGTTAACTCCAGAATCTTTGAATAAACTTTGTCGTTCTCAATTTCATTCAAATTGAACAAATGTTTGATGGTGAACGCTAGTGTGATCTTTAAGCAAATTGATGCGTTCCCATCATCGAGTATTTCGCAAAAGCGATGAATGTAGATATCATCTGACTCTGCAATTCTTGATAATATTTCCGCTGCAGATTCAAATTCAATATCATTTGATTTTTCGTACAAATCAGATTTGCTTTCCAATTCAATCAATGAGGTAAATAATTCATTTGATTTTTCTTCAGATAATTCAACAGATTTCATGATCGACGCTAGACATTGTAAAACTTGAATTCGTTCCGAAGGATTCTTTTTCAAGTACAAAAGCAATTCGGACAAATACTTATCTGAATTTGTTTTGACGATCATTGAGATACATCTAATGCCAGCAGCTTTAATATCAGGTTGACTATGACTGAAATATTTGACAAATGGTGTTATACCGACATCAAGGTCCATAGACTTGAGGATTTGTTCCAAAAAGTTGAGCGAGTACAAAACCTGTTTTTCTTGCTTCAAATTTTCTATAGTATCGTTGATCAAACCAAAATCTTTGTTTGAAAGCGATATGATGGCTAAGATCTTGGAAGTGTTGGCGTCTTGTACCTTACCATACTTATTAACTAGTTCCTCAAATTTTTCATTTGGAAGCCTAGATTGAAGAGAATATGTCAAAGATTCCAAAATGCTTTGATCAAACTCGGGGTCCTTGGAGTATTGAATCATTAATTTGACGATTCTTTCAAATGGAAGATCTTCAGAAACTTTAACAAACTCATTCAAGATCCGGCATACAACCATAGAATTTGCTAATGATGACGTCCAGTCAACTTTAATTAAAGTCTCAACTACCAACTTTTTATCGCCTTCATCCAATATACCAGCTTTACTAATTGTCAGTAAAGCCTTCAAAGAGTGGGCAACCAGTTCACCAATCGATAGATAGTCCAAAATATACTTCAAGACAAACTTTAACCATTCTTGCGAAATAATGGCAGGCTTGGTCATCAACATCTCAATACACTGTAAGTTAACAACAACTAAAAATTCTATGGTAATCGTATCCTTGAAGACGTTTAAAGATCTTTCCAAATCGGGCATCCGAATATTCAAGATCAGATTGCACAAACAAGTCAACGACTTTTGACGGATTTCTATGGAGTAGTTCTTATTTGATGCCTTTTCAATCAATGGTTCATGTAAAGCCAAATTGAAATTCGTAATTTGATCTCTAATTATATAAATTGACAATATGTCGTTCAATAAATTTAACGATTCCAAGACCAAATCATGGTTAGGTGAGCTGGTGAAACACTGAGCTATGTCACTAATGACTCTAGACAACGATTCGCCAAGCGATTGCAATGGGTTGTTGTGCAAAATTCTTGCATAAAATTTAATTAGTTCTATATTACAAGGCTTGTTCTCCCTTATATTTGTGAGCTTCGTGACGAAATGCTCCAAGAACACTGAATCCAAGCCTTCAAGGCAATCTGATAATTCCATCACAAACTCATAGAATAGATTTAAATTTTTAGCATTGTTGGCTACCAATAATTTTTCAAAATTCAAGCAGATTGCTTCACGGTTTGCCATCAAAAATGAAAACGGATCATCGTCTTCAATAAGCATGCTAGCATTAGAGTTTCTTCGGTTTGAAGTCAACGACTTGTAGTATTTCAAATTATAATATGGTCCCTTTTTCACAGATGTTTTGAATAATTTAATCATCAGCTTTAAGAGAGCAGTGATAACGTAGGAGTTCTGATCCTTGGTTTGTTTGATCAATTTTTTCAAAAACATCCTCAAGATATGTGGAAGGTTCAACGGATCATAACTTAGGATGGCACCTATGAGTTCCATTGATTTTCTTCTTAGTTTCCAAGAAATACCGGAGCCTTCTTCATCATCTTCAGACTCGATATCAGAGACATCAAATTCGTCTTCGGACATCTCTTTGTCTTCTTCATCTTCTTGATTATACTCTTCGTCTTCTTGATACGGGTCATATGATACGAACAATTCACAAATCTCTAATGCTTTCTCTATGTATTCATCCAAAGTACTAATATTCTCAAATATAACAGTCAAGCAATTTAAGCATTCAAGTCTGGAATCATCAACTTGCAACTGGGTATCAAAATCATCATCTGGTGTTTTAATTTCATCCATCTTGAGACCAGTTACAATTTCGGTCCATAGTCGATCAATCAAGGTTGACATGAGACCTGAATTGGATTTCACCATGTTAGCGTAAATGCTGATTGAGACCGTCTCATTACCTGATTTGAGCGAATCAATAAGGTTGAAAACGTCTATCAGTTGATCTTCTGTGCCCATGATCTTAACTAAAAGACTCAAACAACTGGCAGATTTCTTGGAAATAATCGAATCGGAATTAAAACATGCTTCCGTCAACAATTGAGCAACAGCTTTGATTTGAGAGCTGTTGAAGAATTTCCCATAATATTCAACGATATCAGTCAAGATCTCACTGTAATCGATCGTATTATTGTACTCATATGCATTTTCAAAGATAAAATTTAAAACAGAATTAATCAACTTGTAATTAATTGATTCCTGAACGGACCCAGACTTTTTCAAAATGTTGTGAATTGCCATGGTGTAAATGTTAGATGTAATCGTCACTTTATCAGGTTTATTTGATAAGAGTGCCTTCAAAACATCGACAACATGGTTGCCCAACTTAGGTCCCAAAGTTTCAAAGCACTTCAATGCCTGTGTTCTTATTTCGGGAGCCTCATCTTTTAAACAATGTAATAGAATGTTGCTATACTGAATCCTGGAATTTGGAGGGAAGTTATCAGGATGTGTGATCAGCTCCTTGTCTAGATCGTTCAACGCCATAAAACGTAGGTCATGGTCGGTGTCCTTTGTCTGTGTGAACAACTCCTCAATGAAGTACCTCATGCTTGCAAATTGATAATTGAGATTAAAAAAAGGTAAAAAAGAAGAGAATATTAATATTTCTCTAACAAAACAGCAATAAAATGGATACTCACCAATTTTACCAGAATGGCATTATCTCAAAAAAGGCGTTCGAGATGTGCGCTGATGAGGTAATCATATACATACTAATTTGTTAGCGATTACCAATCATTGAGAAGAAGAAATATTAGTGAAAAAAAACACATCTCAAAATACATAGTGGTTGGTAAAGTAACATACAAAACGGATATCCGTCCCGGAAATGAAAAGAAACAAAAATCTAATAAATACAGCGAAGTGTAGGAGTCCTAGTGTAAAGTCACCCAATCAATGGGCGAGGAATAAAGTGGATCACCTTGAATGGAGAGAATACGGTGCACGTTTCAATCAACTCAGTTGACTTTAAAATGAAAAAGAAAAAACAACAGAAAAAAACACTTTTAAATTATGTCTCAATAGACAAAAAAACTCTATTAAACTTAAAATTAAATTGGTATGGTTTCGAAGAATCAGGTAAATGGAAATATTCCTTCCGATTCTCTGAAAAATCTCCCATTAAAACTATCATCAAGATCAAACGTTGGCTTTCCCTTACCACACTTGACTTTCAATCTTCTCAAGTTCCATATTCTCCAGACTTTATCAATGCTCACTTTTGCGCTCTTAACACCAACTAGCCATAGCTTATGCATCAAACAATCTATAATGATCTTATCCTTATACTCGATACAACAGTAGCCAATTATTAGTAGGCACCACTGAAACATACAGATCCTATGATCTATCTGATAGCTCAGAAACTCATTGAAATTCAAATCTCTTGGTGTTTCAGACCTGGAGAGTGCTTCATCAAGTGCCTCATCGCATAAGTCAACCTTTGAATCGGTTGATAATGTGACATTTTGTGACTCGACAACCAGTTCCCCATTATAATATGAATCCAGCTTTTCGAGTTGCTCATGAGTTAAATTTTCATTCAATCTAATGAGAAATCTAAAAGAGTCAATACAGGTCTTCACCAACTTCTGTACCATGGAATTATTGTAATCGCAGCCAATGAATTTATCACTTGTCAATACATACAAGTAGATGGAGTCAATTCTGATGTTCTGTAAGAAATCAAAAAACGAGAACCAATTCTGTGACTCATCACCATTTACATTAACATGATAATACCCGCTCGTCATTAGTTTTGCCTTGTCATATCCTTGGTACAATGGATGATACTTGCTTGTTATAGGAATCATGAACGGCGAAACGTTATTTATAATTTTGAACTTCTTAGCTGTGTCGATCAAATCGAATATTTTGATGATTAGATACGGTTCGACAACCTTCTTCTTTTTAGCGAAAATCAGGCATTTTATAACCTCAATGACATGATCCGAAAATCCGAAGTAAATCTTATAGCCACCTTCCAAAAATTGATCATCAAGTTTACCGTCCATAACCAATCCAAGCCTGGCTAGCATATCCAGTGGACCATGATTTAATGGAATAGGTATCCAGGTTTGAAACTCCATCAAATCCAAAGATGAGCCGGATGAAGCAGCCATCCCCAAACTAATTTCCAGAGATGAAAACAAATATCGAGACAATGCTAAAGGCAGGGAGTCCTTGGAATTGGAAGTGTTATATTTTGAAAGAAATTGCTTTGCCCCGTGCAAGTGCAAAGACCATTTATCATCTTTATTACTGGACAAGTCGGCAGTCAAAAGTAAACTAGTTAACAATGCACTCTCTACATTGTTTGATATACTGTTGGTCTCTTCTAAATGTTCCAAGATTAATTTCAAGGAATTAAAGCAGTTGGATAAATAGTGCACCCTGTATTTATCGTTCAACTCTATTTGGTTATCGATACTCTCCATAAATGCTTTATCGATCTTTCCTGAGTTTAAATGGAACTCTTTGTCGATTTTAGCCTTTTCACATAGAAATCTAGCCCCGGAGGCAAGCATCGCGTTCAATAGATAAGTTGAATCGGCAGCCTCTTTCAAAAACGTTGTAATAAATGGGGATTTCAAATAAGACGTTGCCAATGGGAACAGCACCAAATGAACGTTCTTGACAAAAGACTGCAAATGTATCTTTTCCGAAAAGTTAATCTTTAGATTTTCAGCTATGTTATTGATCTCAAATTCGTTAAGAGATTTGTTTAAGCTAACCAAACAATCGTACTCTTGAAGTATATCGCTGTTAAAGTAGTTTAATGAATTTGCAGGAAGCTGGTTCATATAAACGGAACTAGCATCCGTTACTGTATCTGACTGGTTTGTGATGACATTATGGTTGCTGTTCCAGGAGTCGAACTCCGGCAACAACAACTGAATGTTATCACTGATATGGTTTTGATTATCGTTGAAAAAATAATTATCATTGGGACCCACAATATCGCCAAACAACAATTCCTGGTTACTCAACAAATTAGTCAAACCTTGGCTCACTGTCTCAGACTCCTCCTTCGGAGCCTGGAATTTGAAAACCCTATAGTAGGTGCACTCGGCATTAAGTCTTGTGCATCGTCCACAGGAGGGTAAGCCCTCATCACATTTGACTTTCCTCTTCTTGCAAGCCAAACACCCATTTCTAGAGTACCGCTGCCGCTTCTGCTGCTTCTTTGGCTCAGCCATTGGTTGTTTGACAAGAAAAGCGCCCGGACTGTGATAGGGATCGAGCCAATCCCCTTATCTTGATTAGCTACCCCCGTCTTTATCTCGGCCGGATCCCGCACAACTCATATCATATATTTAATAGATTCAGGCTGTACCAGCTGGCACGGGCACAGACTTTGAAAGTGCAAGGGTGGCCAAATGTGGCGCATGTATGTGGTTAAATTCGATGAAATTTTTAATAAAAATTTTGACAAGACGAGGCTGACGGGGGGTGAAGCAGCGACCGCGAGCTGGTAGCGACGCCAAAGAGGAGAAGCAGCACAGACGCGTTAGTGTTTAAGAGTGATATGGGGAACGGTCTCTTTATATATATATATATATATATATTACAGGATCCCCCCAAGTTTTTGCTTGCTGATTGCATCCGTCACCTACTGCAGATAGCTAGCAATAATAAACTACTCATGCCTTCATCGTCTCCGATAAATCTTTTTAACCCGTTTGCACTTGGATCCTTCGTGATCGCATCCATCGCTTGGATCATTGCGTTTGCTGGATCCATTGCAACGAAGGAGAATCTGTCATACTATCCAAAATTTTCTTGGTGGGGGTTGGTGTATCAGTTGTTGATATTGATCATAGTGGCTGTTTTCTACACAACGAACACTTTCCATCATCACAGATTATTTTTGAACTGTTCGATAGCTATCAGTTTCATTTATAATTCGAATTCTACAAACAATTTGATCTACTTGAACACTTCCAGTTCTGGAGCTGCCAGTGCTGGATTCATCATCTTGTGTATGACTGACATGTTGTGGTTGTTCTATTTTGGAAGTGAACCAAACTCCCCGATCATTTCCTACATCGACTCCTTCGGCAACGGTGATAACATCATGGTTCCAAATAAGAGATTCTCGATGAATAATCAGTCTATGAAGTTCAAATCCACAAATGAGGCTTCGATACCAGAACAGTACCAGCACCAGCAACAACAACAACAACAACAGCAGCAGCAGCAGCAGCATATTCCAACACCATCGGTGAAAAACAGTCCAAATGTTAATCCATTTGAAAACGACTACAGATCTCAATTGAAAGGATTGGAGAACGCAAGCGCGACCAATCAACATCATGCATCACAACAGAATTTGATTACAGATGATGACTATCCTGTCAAAGTTCAAGGCCTCTACGATTATTTTGCAAGTCCAGATGACATTAATGAGTTGAGTTTTAAGAAAGGTGAGATATTTAGAGTAAAGGATACTAACGGTAACTGGTGGCAAGCTAAGAATAGCTCCGGAGAGATTGGTATGTGTCCTAGCAATTATCTTGAAGTTATCAACTAATTTCATGTTGCGAAGAGTGGGATCTACATAATTGATTAATGGTTAGGTTGCTACTATTACGATAGGATAATACCGGCTTAAACCACACGCATTGGAAATGCAGGTTTCTACTCTCGTTCATTAACTTTTCACTCTGTCATTCTTAATGGTCTAACATCCAGCGCTATGCCCCCTTGATTTTCTTATTTTTGTTGTCGTTGAATAACTCATATTTTTACGATTATGTATATTGTTTTGTTTATTTTGTTCTTGTTTAATCCTAGAATCTGCGAATAAGTTACGATGGCTTGGACCCACCCCGTGCCTGCCACTCAAGCGCCCATCCCCCCCCCTTGTACCTGCATGGACAGATCAGAAATGCGTCCGCAGCTGATGTAACAAACAATTCTTCCTGTGATGGGGTTTCCATCAAATGGAAGAACAAACAACCTACATTTCAATTTCATGAATCATTATTTTGAATACAAACATGACTCCTTCTATTCCATGAACTGGTGCTGTAAAAACAATCGGCCCAAACGACTCCACGTTAGCTTGAGAACCAACCACCCATGACAGCTTGAAAGGAGATCCGCGCGCATGGATTAGATAATCATCTGTGTCATCACAAAAAATTAAAAATGTCCCTCTACACCCTTGCACTGATTTCCAGGTGTAGTGGCATACGCGCGCCAATATATAAAAAAAGGAAAGGTCAATTTATATACAATTTACTAATTGAGTTACATGTAAATATAAACATAACTCCACTCGTGTTTCAACAATCATCTGGTGGGAATAGATATAGGTATCACAATCTGTCAACGATGGAGTTGCACAAGAAGATTTCCGATCTGTCGTCTTCATCGGTATCATCGTCAAATAGGTACAACTCCATAAATGTCTCTACAATACCCACGTCCAGGTCAAATGAGTTTTACGATTCAGATTCAGACGAGATGGACTCGGCACCGCCGAAGCTAAGCTCATATTCTATGAGTATATTAAATCAATTCAATAATCCTCTACCTACAAATTTGGATGATAAACCATCAACAAAGCGATTTAATTCAGCCGTCATGACAGATTTGAGACCAAATAAACCAAGGAAACTATTTACTAAGTTTGATCTAGGAGCGCCACGCAGATTGAACGACGAAACGAATACAAACACAACCAACGTATTCACCCAGAAATCTCCACAGAGAACAGCGACAAACGTCACTAATGATTCAAATATTTCCAAAAAACACTTCATTCAATTGACGCCCAGAGATAAACGTTTGTATAAAGATTCAAATTCCCCTCTACTGAAGAAGAAATTCACAGATGACAACAAAACCCTTGCGACCGATTTTGCCAAAAAGGATGAGCTAGAAATTGAATTTGGGAGAAAAATGGAAACACCATTGAGTGCAAGGAAAGATATTTCTAACAAGGAAAATATGTCCCCATTAATAGATGGTTTCTTTGATGTTATGAAGGATCCGGAGAGTTTTGGTGGGATGGAAACTCCCGTAAAACGAGTTAAGGATTCACGTTCAAAGATATCCACTGCACAAAACTTATTTGGTGATAATGAATTTAGTGGCTCGAGATATAGCATTGGCAAAAGCATAGATATACAGCATTCGTATAATAGAACCTATAGTACAACAACAAAGCAGCCCCCAGCTTCTGATAGAAACTTAAAGCATATACGATCACTTGAAAGAATATCCAATGATTTTGCTAAATTTAGTAATGAATCCAATCCTAAGTCGGAACCAATGGTACCAGATTATGACTTCAAACGGTTACTCGAAAAGGAATTGAAAATTCAGAAAGAATTAATTTTAGAGCAAGCTGAGAAGGAAAAGCAATCTTTAATCACCAAACATCGGCAGGAATTGAGTTTTCTGAAAACACAAACAAAAAACCTTATGACCATTAACAATCAAGATTATGAATGCCTGGAACAGATAGGAAAAGGTGGATCGTCCAAAGTCTACAAAGCAAAAGCAGTTAACAATAACAAACGCTTCTACGCAATCAAAGTGGTTACTTTCGATCAGTTTGATGAAACTGCAATAACAAGTTTTAAGGGTGAAATTAATATTCTAAATAAATTGACACATTCGGATCGTGTTGTCAGACTCTTTGATCATTCGTTGCAAAGCGGATCGCTGCTTTTGGTCATGGAATGTGGAGACATTGATCTCGCTCATGTGTTATCCACACGCCAAAACCAGCCTTTTGATTCCAATTTTGTCAGATACCACACCATCGAAATGCTGAAATGTGTCAAAGCTGTCCATGATTCGGGTATTGTGCACTCCGATCTTAAACCTGCCAATTTCCTTTTTGTGAGAGGAACTTTGAAACTAATTGATTTTGGAATATCGAATTCGCTGAACGAAAATACAATGAATATTTATAGAGATTGCCAAATAGGTACTCCGAACTACATGGCCCCAGAGACATTGATTGAGGTTAATAATACTTTGATGAACGCAAATGAAAATGTCACTTGGAGAGTTGGTAAGCCTTCGGATATTTGGTCTTGTGGCTGTATAATCTATCAAATGTGTTACGGTAAACCCCCATATGCGAATTTCTCTGGAACGAAAAGAATCCTAGCAATCACAAACCCTAAAATAGAGATATCTTATCCTCGATTCAATTCTTCAAATGAGGGAAAAATTAACGGGTTGGTGTTAGAAGTGATCCAGAATTGTCTTGTCAGAGATCCAGAAAAAAGAAAGACCGTGGAAGAATTGCTAGATATGGATTTCTTAAGACCGCGGATTGTGACTGAAAGGTTTGTCACTGATTTGGTGAAAAATGCAATCAAATATGGAGGATTGCATCCTGACGTTGGAGAGGAGAAATTAAAGTCATTATGCACAGATGTGTGGAAAAAAGTGGAAGAATACAGTTGAAAGCTTTCGTTCTTGAACTTGTTGGTTAATTTCATTTTGAAGTCATTGTGTTAAAGTTTATGAAAATGTATTTTAGATTTTAGATGGGTAAATATTTTTTTTTACGAAATGTCATATTATTTTATGAATTGCATTAAATATAATATCTCCGAGATTCCTCTTTTTAGTTTGGTCTTGTTTTTGCAAACGCTTCGGGAACAGTAAAATCTTGTACGTTCAATCAGGAGTATAATTATGAGATACAAAATAAAAACATATCATTCAAAGTACAATGTGAAAATATATCAAAACAGGAATTCAGGAAAAAAAATATTTAAATAGAGGCAAACAATTTTTTGAAAAATTATCATTTCTAACTCGCTCATCTTGGGCCTAACTTATTTAAAACTCTAGGACCTTGCTCTTCCCATTCTTGCTTGCTAATCCACATGTGATCTTTATCTGCCATGATGTTAGCTAAAACGGCACCACCGTTGAAAACCATATGCCTTCTTCTAGGTGGATCTTCAATTCTCACTTTGAATTTATCCAATCTGCTGGCGTCACCTTTCAACACCTTGGTGAACCATTGCTGCTTTAACTCCTTCTCCAATCTTGATGGTAAACCAGGATACATCGATGAACCACCTGAAAGGACAATAGATTTGAATAGAGTGGATCTAATATCAACATCACAGGCTTGAATGGTATTAAATAACGACTCACCCACACCAGGTTGTTCAATGTCAACCAAACTTGGTTGGAAGAGGCATTCAGGTGCTTCAAATCTTTCGGAACCGATCTTGATAACTCTACCGTCTGGTAATTCGTAATTTTCCACCAATGTGGTGGTTTCGTTACTTAATTTGGAGTCAAAATCTAAATCGTATGAAACATAGCACAATTTTTCTTTGATTTGTCTCACCGTTTCAAAATCAGCAGTTCTGTTGAAAGCGTAACCTCTTCTCAATAACAAGTTGATCAAGTTTCTAGTAACGTCTCTACCAGCAACATCCAATCTTCTGGTAACGTGGTTTAACACAACCGATTCATACACTGGAACAATATGGGTGACACCATCACCTGAATCCACAACAACACCGGAACTTAAACCTTGAGCATACAAGGCAAGAACGGCTTGGATGGCAACGTACACACCGCCGAAGCCATACTTCTCAAACATAACATCACACATCACCTCTCTATTTTTCAATGGGTTCATAGGTGGTTCAGTTAAAAGCACTTTTCTGCCTCTTGGATCAATCTTCATTCTTTCGTAGAATGCGTAATCCCATAGATGTTCCATATCTTCCCAATTCTTGATGATACCATTTTCCATGGGATATGAAATCTGTAAAGCGGATCTCATGGCCGATGCCTCATCACCACACATGATATCTTTAATTTCAAATGCCGACTCCCTTTCTTCGGCTCTCAAGATTGGACGACCCACTATCGATGGGAACGTGTGGTCAGGGAAATTGGTACCTGCTCTACCGATCTTGACGAAACCGGTACCTTGATCGAGAACTGTGTAACATCGGAGTTAGTATAACAAATCGTACAATTACGGTGCTTATCTCAAAAAATTAATAGCTGCACATACCAATTGGCTGGTCAAATGTCATCTTTGTTGTGGGTATGTAGTTGATTACAGTGCCTTGCAGTGTCTCTCCACTGCTCACAGGTGTTGTCTTCTATATTTGTGCCCTCATATATGCCGTTTTCTTTCTTGCGAGCTGGCTCCGGTTCTACCCGTGCAGGGGTGTGTTGTTATTGTTTACGTAAGTTCTTAGCTAATAATTGATTGATCTGCTTTCTGTGCATGGTTCTGATCTTTATATATATTGATCGATGTATTAATTGTACAGATCGATCTAGATTTCCTTGAAGGTGCAAAATTGATATATATATATACAGATTTCTCCATATATTGCCATATGCATACATAGTTAATTTGTTTCCTTATCATCCCCAGTGTCACTGACTCTATTGACATCCAATTCTTCGTTCTGTTCTTTCTGTTCGGCCTTTCCGGGATCAACAGGCACCGCAGGCACATAAGTATCTCTATAGCTTTTCATTCTCTTTGTCCACCACTTCTTATGGGCACCATCATGATATTCGTCCATGAGTAACGGACTACCATCATCATCGTCTTCTTCTTCACGATCTTTCACAAACGCTTCCCGAGAGCCACCTTCGAGCGACAACCTTGATTTGTCGACAAACTCCCCATTCGGAAGTTTTCTTTCAAGTTTGTATGTGCCTCCAAGCATCAAATCTTTTAAAACTAATTCCCTTGTACGTCCTAGAGATTCAATATCGCTCACTCTGTTGACAGTCTCAGACAATAGTTGATCGAAATCAGGCTGTGATGCAATCTCGTGGAAGGCTCTCATCATAGGAACGGAATCGGCTCTCACTTTGGAATACGAATCAATGGCAAATATATTCAAATTATCGTAAGTCTGAATATAATCTGGTCTTGTCATGATCTGTCTAGCCCTCCATAACGGTAGTTCGGGTAATTCGTGTTCTTTCAGCGAATCTTCATCAAGTTGCCCGGCTTTGCCCTTTTTATTAATCAGGTTTTGTAATCTTTTGCGATCCATCTCAACAAGTTCTCTCATTAGTAGCATTGCCGATGTAGCAAACTTACCTTGTTCCATAACATCATCGTCCATATCTTCACCTAACAAACCACATTGGTTCAAGAACCAAATTTTCTCCTTATCGATGATATCATGAGATGCCTTGATCATATTCAAATGCGCTGCCACATGATTGATATGTTGAGGTCTTCCACCGATTAAATCATATATCTGAGAGCATTCTTCGTTGGAAACGTCACTGTTAAAGAACTTCAATCTCGCAACCTTCAATGCTTTGAAAGCCTCCTGACGAGACAAATCTTTGAAGTTTAAAACCTCTAATCTAGTACCTAATTTTTTGAACTTCTCATATAGCCAGTAGTCATCAGAATTGAAAATCATGGTGACTAAACTTGAACCACTAAACGATTCCGCCTTCTGTTGCAGTAGTTCGACCAATTTTTTACCTTCTTCATCATCTTTGATCAAATGGGCATTATTAAAGACTAAGATCAATGGTCTCTTACTTATTTTTGCTCTTCTCAGGGCAACACTTTCTAGTTTAGTAAAAGCTCTTTCTATATCCAACAAGGCGGTAGTATCACGAGGTCCACGCATAGAGAATAGCGAGCCTATATAATCTTCATGGAATTCAAAGTTTAATGCGGCACCAACACGCAATCTGAAAAGTTCTAAATCGGAAGAGCAATCAATAATGGCACAATCCTTACCGTTAACTCTACGGATGGATTCCATAAGGGCACTAGTTTTACCCGTACCCTTTTCACCGATTATTAAGATATAGCGGCCCTGAATCTTGCCTTGAACAATTTCATCCAACAATTTTTGCTGTTCTCTCTCAACCCAATACTTGTTATCCTGGTCACGAGTAGTTATCTTATGTTTCTGTAACTGTAGAGTTAGATCTCCTTCATCGAAAGAATTTGAAATTTTATCCAACACGTCCTTTTTATACAGCTTGTGGTACAAGATACCACTTGCCCCAAGGATTAGCAAGGAAGTGAATGTGATGATACCGGTTTCAAAACTTCTCAAGGCAATTCCCTTGATTTTATCCCAATTTTCACGGCGTTTTTCCTGCTTCTCCTCGTTGGACCTCTCGATGGGGGTCTTGTAAACATACTTGTCACGCTCTTCTTTCTCCTTTTGCTTCTGTTCTTTCTTCTTCTTATCATTTTCCTTGTCTTCTACATCTTGTTCATCCTTGACCAAGTCTGTAGGGTCAATTGGCATCAATGGGTTAATTAGCCGAGGGCAAGAGACGTGAAATTGACGGCATTGGAAACGGTACGGTAACAAGCGAGGGGAAGGTGGGAGCCTTCGAAGTGAAACAAACATTATCAACTTGCAGCAATATAATTCGGCGCCAGACCACAACGGATATCTCCAATTTTAACCTCAATCCCAGCAGGCAGGGAATCCCCGAGGCCTAAAGTTAAACAAGACCCTGAAACACGAATCCATCTAAGAAGCCAGATTCGCAACTATGCAGGGCACACAGTATGTGACTCGGGACTTGGCACAGCCTCGTGGTCGGGATGAAACAGACGCGTCGGTGGCTTTTACTATTGCGTCGATTTGATAAGGTGGGGGTTGGATAGTTTTTTGTTCCATGTATTTTTTTTTTGCTATTTGTTCTCTTTAAGCTGCTTTGCTTTTTGTTTTTTGGTATTCACGGTTTCAATTTTAACTGAGTCTTGTTGATCGATCAGGGGATGACGCATTTCAAGTCGCTGAATTTTTCGGAAGTGGTGGCAAAGCGACGGGTCTTCAAGACGTGCTCCATAGCGTTACTTTATGTTGCAGCATTGGTGCTGAACAACACGCCCCCGGTGATATGGAAGGTTGCTTCTTTTGTCTTTGACATTCTCTTCTTCTGGCTCACGAAGCTCATCAATATAATTAAGTACTCCTCGATAAGGTCTCTTAAACGGTCTTTGGAGACGTGCTCCAATTTTCAGGAGTGGGAGATGATCACCAGCGAAATTGACCGCTTGAACGGGTACGACATTTGGAGACAGAATTTTATCAGCAAGAGATACGATTACAAGTTGATCAACGAAAGATTGCAAGATTTGAAGAGAGCAAGATTAACCAACGACTATTTTAAAGTCATGAGTGTTTTGAGATCCGGTATTTTAAGAAACTTTGGTGGAATATCTAGCAAGAACCTATACAACAAGAGCTATATTGGGACCAAAGTGTTGATAGAAGAGTATATCGAGGAAGTGTTGAGATGTTTCCAATTCATCGATCATATGGAGTTGTATAACAGCGTTTATGAGCTAAAGAATTTTAACCAAATGAAGTTAGACTTCTTTCATGATTCCAGGCAAACTTTGGGGGTCACTGCATTGATCTTACAAGGTGGCTCACTGTTTGGATTGTGCCATTTAGGAGTTATCAGGGCTTTGTATTTCAAAAACTTATTACCTAGAATCATAGCAGGTAGTGCAATAGGTGCCTTGGTGGGTGCATTGATCTGTTGTCTAGATGATATGGAACTTGAAGATAACTTGGGCGATCTCGTATCTCTTCTTCCAAAAAACCAAACTACAAGTGAAGGTAATGTTATCGAAAATGTCTTACGGAAGGGTTACAGTCAAGACATGCAAATCTTCATCAAATATGTAGAGTCCAAAATAGGTAACTTGACTTTTGAAGATGCTTACTTGAAAACAAATCGAATTCTAAACATCTTGATATACCCAACGGATCAGTCAATTCCATCTTTATTAAACTATATATCGACGCCGAATGTTACTATATTAAGTGCAATATATTGTTCCATTGGTAATGGAATCTTAAAAGATGACGATGTTCAACTTTATATCAAAACTCAAGATAACAAGATCGTAATAATGAAAAGCCTGGACCGTCATTGTGAATACCTATCTCCACACCAAGCAAGTTCTGTTAACATGTCCAAAACATTCACCCCCATTTCTCATTATATCAGGTTGACCGAATTGTTCAACGTTAATCACTTTGTGGTGACATTGGCCAGACCTTATTTGGCGCCATTGATAGCTAACGATCTAAAGCATTCACCAACTTCGTGGTCATTAACAAAAAATTTGAAAAATTTATTCAGTTTGGAGATACGGCATCGTTTAGAAATGATGGAAAAATTTGGTTTGCTTTTCAGTTTTCTGAAATGGTTAGCAATCGACGAAAAGACTCCACAATTTGAATCCAATGAAATCACAATTGTCCCAGAATTGAGAACATTGTTGAAAGATTTTAGTAGAATCTTTGACGTTAATAAATATGATCAGAATATACCATATTGGATCCAAGTTGGTGAGAGATCGGTTTGGCCATTGTATCCTTTATTGGAAACGAGATGCGCCATTGAGTTTGCATTGGATGATTATTATAACATGCATAGAAATAGGTGATGGATTCTGTTCTTTTTTCTTTTTTTTTCAGTTTCGGTGTATTATCTAAAGAACATCTTTACGTTTCCATCTTTGTTGACCAAATACAAATATTCTCTCTCTATAATTTGAACAGAAGGCGCAGTTATTAAGCCTTTATTTATCTTCAACTGACCTGTGATATCATCTGCTCTACCAGTCTTCAATGGACGAATGGATATTATTAGGTTGGATTTATGCATGAGTTTGACCAAGTATGTGGAAACAATAGTTGAGATATCATTCTCAAATTCGGTATAATCTAAGAAAGCTGGATCAGAGTTGCATATGATGAAGAGGTTGACTTGCTGATTCAAAGTTTGAAATTTTGCAAGCAGTTGGTCAGTTGTGGAATCTGTCAACAATAAGAGTAACTCTGGGTTCTCTAAGAAAACGGTCACTTTCCCATCTGATTTCAAGTTAGAAATCTCTAATTGAAGCCTTTCAAACCATTTATTTAAATCTTCTTTTAAAAATTCTAGAAATTTGAAGTTCTTGCTCGATCTGTTATTATTGATGTCAAGGTTCAAGAATTTTTTAAATTGCTTGGAATAAGCATTGGAATCGTTAAGGAAACTGGCTAAAATAACTTTACTTTTCACAGAACCGTTCAAAGTATAACCTGTACATTTTGACTTGGTTGTATTTATATAGCATGTATCTAATAAACAATTTTCAATTAATGCTATCGTTAGCCATGTAGGTTTGGTACTTTGATGATGCAAGACCAAATTCAAGTGGTTGTACTTAGACAGAGTGCCTTGTGACACAATTGAGGAATCATTGTAGATCACTAAATCCTGTTGTTGTAAATCTGATGACGACGACATGGCTTAGATAACGTTTCCACTTTTCCAACAAACTATCATGTTAAGAAAATAGTTCTAAAACAAATTGAAGCCAACAGAGCTAGGTTTGAAAAATATATAAAATTATAAGACATTCTAAAAAAAAAAAAAGTGGTTATGAGCCCCGCATGTATCATAACATCGATGTATAGATATTTCAGCTGTACATTGAAAAATTTTATTTTGATTTTTAGAGACGTACTCTTATTGAAACTTTATCACCATTTTGCTACTGATTACCTACAACAGTTTTAACCAGTTAAAGCATCAGAAAAATGTCCTTACCAGCAATTCCAGCAGGATTTACCGGTGACTTCAAGTCGGTCCACAATTACTCAGCATCAATCAAGAGACCAGTTGAACCAGTTGGTCAATACTTCTTGGCTCATGCTACTAGAACTTTGAGAGGTCATACTTGGTCTGAATTTGAAAAGATCGAGGCTGAAAAGAATGTCACTGCCGTTGAAGAAACCAACGATGATGAGGAGTTCAATGAAGAACAAAGTGAGGAGTTGTTGGCCACTGATCCAAGAGAATGGAAGGACTGTGATTTGTATGCTGTCTTAGGTTTGACCAAGTACAGATACAAGGCAACTGAAGACCAAATCAGAAGAGCCCACAGAGTGCAAGTCCTGAAGCACCACCCAGATAAGAAATCTGCATCAGGTGGATTAGATCAAGATGATTTCTTCAAAGTTATTCAAAAAGCTTTTGAAACCATGTTGGATCCAACCAAGAGAAGACAATACGATTCTGTCGATAAAAATGCAGACGTTCCTCCACCAGCTGCTAAGTCCACTGCCGACTTCTTTGAGGCCTGGGGCGCATTCTTTGAAAGTGAAGCTAGATTTTCTAACAAACAACCAGTTCCATTGTTAGGTGATGCAAACTCCACCAAGGATGACGTTGAGAAATTCTACAAGTTCTGGCATAACTTTGATTCATGGAAGACATTCGAATTCTTAGATGAAGACGTTCCAGATGATACTGCCAATAGAGACCACAAACGTTACATTGAAAAGAAGAACAACAACGCCAGAAAGAAGAGAAAGACCGAAGATACCAAGAGATTGGCTGATTTGGTCAAGCGTGCCAACAGTGAAGATCCAAGAATCAAGAAGTTCAAGGAAGATGAAAAAGCTGAAAAGGCCAAGAAGAAGTGGGAGAGAGAATCTGGTGCCAGACAAGCTGCTGAAGAAGCTAAGGCTAAGGCTGAAGCTGAAGCCAAGGCCAAAGCTGACGCTGAAGCTGCCGCGAAACAAGCCAAAGAAAGTGGTAAGAAAGCTAAAGAAGCTGCTAAGAGTGCCAAAAAGAAGAACAAGAGAGCTGTCAGAGCTGCTGTTAAGGATACCGGTTACTTTGGTGATGAAGCTAAAGCTACTGCAATTGATGCCGATGTTGAAACTTTGATTGATGCATTCGATGACGTTACTTTAGGTGACGTTGCTGCCAAGTTGGCCGGTGCTGATGCTAGCACTGCTAAGGATGTGTTTGCTAATGCTGCTACTGAATTAGTTGCTGCTGGTAAAGTTTCTTCATTGAAGTACTTTAATTAGATCATTTCCTTTTCTCCAATCTAATTGTTGTTGTTATTTTTTATTATTATTATTGAATATACTGTATAGAAAGCTTCAACTATATACATAAAGAAAAGACGATAAAACAAAATCATTAAGCCGTAAAAAAATAAATATTCCAATCTATTAAAATATACCATTTTCAGAAAAACCACCATCTCTTCTTCTTTTCACCATCTGCAAACTGGCTGACGACCTCCCCCATATTATTGGAAACTTTCAATTTTTGCTCATCCAGTAATTCCTGGATCTTCGCCTCGTATGCGAGTGATGTTGCATCCAAACTCATCAGGTGTTCTTCACCTTCCAAATACGACCAAGTGTACTGAATGAGTAGGTAAACCGCACTGGCGAGTAAGAAAAATGAGGTCAATGGTCTCTTGAAATCTGCTAACGTTGGCTTTAATAACTCGTGTTGTTGTGCCAATAACTCCTGATATCTTTCCTCTTCAATCTTTTGTTGTCTAATTAGTCTTTCCTGAATAGAATTGATTTTGGCTTCGATCTCTGCAGCTCTTGAAGGTTCACTAAATGGATTCGTTGGTTTGTATAAGGATGAAGTTAGATTGCTAATTGCCTCAAGATCCTTTTCAGATATCTCTTGTACTCCCTCCGTAGGTGGTATTTCTTGTGGGTCGAACGAATCTATCATTTCATTTCTCTTTTTCAGTTCCTGTTGAATCAACTCTGATCTGGGCGATTTCAAAGAAGACGGTGGCTTCTCCAAAGCACCCATCTTAGTGAAACGCCTCGAAATAACAGAAAAATGCCTTATCTGGAAATTATTCATTCCACTCAGCATTGTTTTCGACCTGGATATGTTTTATTATTCTCTGTCTATAGAATACTGCTTGTACTCAAGTCACCCATATATATAATTTCTCCCAAAGGTCCACTCCTTTATTTGTGGATCTTCTTTTTTTATAGCGGACTCGACGAAATCTTCTAGCAGCAAATAGCGACTATCGTCGCGTCGATTTAATCCATTTTTACCCCTACTTTAAGTTAATCTTAGTTTCTTTCTTCATAATATACATAAGATTCGATTGCGACAGATAAAGTAAATAGGAAGGTATAGATAAAACGATGATCGGAGCAATCAAGGTAGTTTGTTTTTTTTTTTAAAAAAAAAAGATAAGAAGCCAGATAGGAAGAGCAGAGATAAAGTAGACTATATGAATCAGTTTTTTCACAAGCATTGAGGAAGGGCAATTTTTCAGACAACAAACAGGAGTATAGTTCTATGATCAATGTAATAACAAATAAGTCACCATTCTGAGTCACCAGTTGCTTTTTGGAAAGCATAATCCTTCCCATCAATATTAGCAATTCCATCTTTTAAATTGCACTTCCATTTATTTTTAACTCTTTGGACTCTATCGTATAAGCATAGCATGATGTTAAATTCAGGATCTTCATTGTCATCATCGGAATTAACTTCATCATCTTCAGGGTCATCCAAATCGGAGTTAATCTCATCTGAGTCAACACCTAAATCAGAACCCAAATCCGAAGAATCATTGCCGTTGTCATTAGTGTCAAGTCCATCATCATCCGAGGAGAGGTCATCATTATCAGATGATAGGTCATTAGAAGCACCATCAAACTGATTCTTCTGCATTAATATTATTCTTTGTTTCTTCTTCTTCGCTAGTTTGTGTTTTAATTGCCTTGATAGAGTTTCTGAATCGACAGTAAATTCAATCTCATTATTAGGCAATGCACCATCTGCTTGATTGACTCTCCCACCAGGTAATGCAATTCCAGAGACTAGTTCTTCGTCTTTGACTGCGATGGTATTGTGAGGCAAATGCAATCCATTAATTTGTAGCCCAACATTAACTGGTCCACCAGACACATCATTATTGCTGTTATTAATGGTGGCATTGTTGTTAACGTTGTTGGTACTGGTGTCGATAGTACTACTGTGGTTATTGGAATCTTCCTCATATTGTGTAGGCTTACCATCATGGGTTTCGTCGTCCTGTTTATCCCATGTAAAAGTTGCGACATGTGAGGCACTCAACTTTTCCATCCATAACTTTCTCAAATCAACCAACGTCTGCTCATCAATTCCACTATCCTCGAAGTCTTGTCTGGAATCAAATATGACGGATTCTATTATTTGCTGATACAATGTAGCCTGCAAAAAAAGGTGCATCCGATCGAGAAGAACGAACGGGTGCTGAGGTGTTAGTAATCAATGTATTTCAACCGTCGATGAAAGGAAAACAACAATTAGGCGGTCATAAAGTATATATTAATACTCACACATTCACTATTTGACATCTTGACAACCACGAATTATCCTGAATTCAACTGACAACAACGTACAAAAGCAAAAGAATGCTGTTCTCCTGTCTTCGATTCCATTAAAACTCGTTTATCGTCTTCGCTCGGTTTTTTTGCTCGCAGAGTCGAAGCTCTCGCGTCGATCGACTGGTGGTATTATGTAATCAAGTAGTTGAACTTGTGGTACGGTTTTGCAGTTATTGTAATTGCTGGGTTTCATCTTTAAACTTAGTTAGTGTTGGTGTATGTTAATTGTACTGTGTAAGTCGGCATAACTACTGGAGGGTGTGCAGGGAACAAAATCACCCTTGTTTTTGTCAATTTGTATATTTGTGGTGTTTATAATACAGCTACAGTTTTGTATGATAATTTTAAGATGATCTAATAATCGTTGTTATGTTTATGATTCACGTAACGCTATATACTTTAATATATAGAGTCCTGAAACACAATGTGGTAACGTCACTAGGTTGATCTCTCAACAATCAGATATGACCACTGTTTTCAGTCCTGCGACGTCTGCTTCTAGAAGAGCATCCTCGTAAAGTAGTAATTAGAAAGACAAAATAATAAAAGACCAAAATCCTTAAGAGCATTTGGTTAGTCTAAAAGATCCAAGGACTATATGCGTCGACTTTCAGTGTTTGTCCATTAATGAATGCACTAGTCCTGATGCTACCATTCCCACCTTGTTAATTTCGGCATGTATCTATATACGTATTATGCTATTTTACAACAATTGGACGCTTTTTACTTGGTAACCTATGGCTCGCAATAACATGCTTATAGTACGGCATCAAGTTGTTTTTTTCCCTGTTTATTTTGTCCATGCTGCGAATAGGGATGTTCTGCTCGCATATATAGCATCGTGCAACGTGTTTTTTCTTGGGTTTTTTACCTTGTTGAGACGTCTTGGGTTTCTTAACAATTTCTTCCAAGATGGGCATCGGAATAGGGATACCGTTCGAGAACACACCATGATGGTGAGTGACGTGATGCAAGTAACTCGAATCTCTCTTGCGGTAGAAAAACTGAGCTACGTTTTCTTTTGTCATTTTCGATGGAAGCAAGCAGTACGGGCAGAGTGCCTCCTTGTCATTCAATCTGTACGGGCTAATATGATCGTAATAGATTCTAGTGTTTCTCTTTGATGTTGTTTTTTCCTCCTTTGGTGGTATGTCGCAGGTATTATCTTTAATCGCTGGTTTAACTTCTTGATCGTTGTCGCTGGGTAAGCGGATTTTTAAATACCTAATCACTATTGGTTCGTAGTAGTTACCCCCCTCAAACCGATCCGCGTCTTTAAATGATAGATCTCTCAATGGTATCTTGGTTTTCTTTTCGTCAAAGTATACGTGTTCCTGATCATTGATTTTATTGAAATCATCAGCGGTAGTATTATTTGGTGTCAAAAAGTAAGTAATTACTTTTTGGTTCCATACTTTCACTATGTCAGATTGCATATGTGATACTGAAACACTTTGCGCGGAGCTGTTCCCTTCATGTACACGCAGTGACTCTTCATTACTAATATTTTCATTTTCTGACCCAGTACACCCGGCCAATTTCAACAAGTCCCTGTCCTCCTCCAGGTTGAATTCTCTCCTTGTTTGGAAACTTTCCAAGTCATTGGTAGTTTCAAATTCTGTTTGTACCTCCAATATCCCCTCATTTGGCATATATTTGTGAACTTCAAAATTATTCCAGTAATTTGTTGAACTACTTGAATTGTCTTGAGCTAGTCCAATGAATGAATGGTTATCTTGATGTAATCCATCTCTCCAGGCGGCACCTTGTGGTTCGAATAACCTTTCTTGTAACTCAGAGGAAACAACGTTAACAGTTTCCTGGCGAATCTCTTGTGTTATTTCAAAATGATCTCGTATTCGAATATTTATCTCCAGCACTGGTACTAGCCTTTGTTGCGTATCCTGCTCCTCGCTATTTCGATTATATATAGAACTATCTACTGGTTCCTCGGGATATACCATTATTAAAGATCATTTAGTGTGGGTCTTATGAACAACTTTCGAATTTTGAAAAATAAGTTGCAGATGTGATTATGTCCAACAAATAAAAACAAAGTATAGCAAATGATTATTATTCGAATGATATCAGCAATAGTAGCAACTTGTCGGTGTTGCTTCAAATAAAAAATGGGTAAATAAGGGAGCAAAAAAAATCTTCTTACCGCTCATTTTGGGTAGCTATCATCTCTGGGGATCACCCTCAAAAAAAAGGATTTTGTTACACATTATATTTGACAACTTTTTAGCTGTTCGATCAATATTTAAATTTGAAGTTTCGTTTTGTAAAACATCGAGTTCAATTTTACTGTTAATCCCCCCTTAAAGAACCACTTTTCTTAATAGATCCAATATCTCACTTTTCCCGTCCAAAGTGAAAAAACTGCAGCAAAAACGATCACCAGTTAATAAACTAGTAAAAAATACCAACTCCAACATAACTACTTCTAATTGGCGTTTTCTTTACTTTATTTAAATACTTGATTCACAAAAATTACATTTATAAATGCAAAAATAGGGTATACCGTTCAGTTTAGTCAGAAAAGTAGACGCGCCGATCGACGTTGAATAACTATAATATTTAGCTTCACAACCAATTTTTTTCTCTTTCCGCTGTTTATCTCCACTCTATTTTCTTTCTTCTTGGTACTTTTCATCAAAACTAGGAATTTCTCTTCTATCATCATTCTCTCATCGTTACATATTGAAAATGAGCAGTGCTATAATCGAGCAAGTACAAAAACTATTACCTTACCATGACTTGCAGTTGATCTCACAGGGAGCTGAAGCATTGGTGTTTGTAACCACTAAGCATCCATACCTACCATCCACATACAGATCCATCGACTTGGATACCTCACAACAAAAGTACATCATCAAATATCGACCACCAAAACCATACAGACATGAAACTTTGGATAAACAAATAACGAAATCCAGAACAGCTTCAGAATCGAAAATCTTGAACAAGTTGACAACGTTAAATTTCAAAACACCAAGATTGATCTCGATAGATGCTCCCAATGGATTAATAATAATGGAATACATTGGATTTGAACTACCTAGCGGGGATATCAGCTCGTTGAAAAATCATCTATGGCTAGTGGAGAAACAGCAAGAGGCAATGGAGGAGACACCAAAAAGTACACCAAACTTGGCCATCGACGAAGACGTTCAAAGGTTGTTGAACTTGGTCGGGAAGAGACTCGGAGAACTACATTTAAACGATCTTGTGCACGGAGATTTGACGAGTTCGAACATAATGTTAATCAACGTAGAAGGAATCGTGGAGCCAACTTTGATTGATTTTGGACTCTCCTCCTACTCCAACTTACCAGAAGACAA
Source organism: Ogataea paraovalis (assembly GCA_030565405.1). Taxonomy (NCBI): domain Eukaryota; kingdom Fungi; phylum Ascomycota; class Pichiomycetes; order Pichiales; family Pichiaceae; genus Ogataea; species Ogataea paraovalis. The sequence goes on along the minus strand of JAJMBU010000053.1, from coordinate 67,028 downwards.
AGCCGTTGACCTCTATGTGTTAGAAAGGGCTCTTATCTCAACGCACCCAGTTTACTCCTCCCAATACAACGATTGGATGTTGGACGGCTACTACGAGGCACACAAGGAAACGAAACAGATGAAGAAGCATGTCGAAGTGGTCAGACGACTTGAAGGTGTCAGAATGCGTGGCAGAAAGAGAAGTCTTCTCGGATGAATGCGTAAAGGGTGTCATGTAACATCAAATAGATATTTGGATGAATGTAAATATATATACAAGAGAATCTAGGTTCTGTAAGCATATAGAGATCTATATAGTAATTGTTATACAACACATAATTTAGTCGTATTGAAAAACCTGATTAGATAAGACGCGAATATATTGCATTACATCATTGCTGATCAATCAATTGCCACACGATATTCTCACTCACTCAGTTTCTGTGCTTTGGTGGTTTTGCCACCTGCGATGGTTTGGAGTGGTTATTATTTATTAGGAGTTTGGGGGGTTCTGATCTTTGCTCAGTTACTTAACTCATTGCCAATTGGGACTGCAAAACTTGTACTGGAATTAGTCAATTACGAAACAAAAAAAAAACAAATGGATATTATATTGGGAATTCGTGTCAAGGACTGTGTCATTGTGGCCACTTCGAAAGCTTTCACCCGTGGTATCTCGATCCTCAAAGCTAACGATGACAAGACAAGAGTGTTGAACAAGTACAACTTGCTGGCATTCACCGGTGAATCAGGTGATACAACACAATTTGCCGAGTATATCCAAGCCAACATCCAGTTGTTCAGCATGAGAGAAAATACCGAGTTGGATTCCAAACCAATTGCTTCTTATATAAGGCAACAGTTGGCCTCCTCCTTGAGATCCCGTAAACCTTATCAAGTTCAAGTGTTGCTCGGTGGTATGAACAAAGGAGATGACCCATTTTTGACGATTATTGATTATTTGGGAACTCGTACAGACCTACCTTACTGTGCACATGGTTACGCTGCATTTTACACGATGTCCCTTCTAGATCATCACTACAAGGAAGATATGACTTTGGAAGATGGAATGAAACTATTAAAGCTATGTCATAAGGAGTTGGATATGAGAATGCCCGTTGACTTCAAAGGTTTGAACGTTAAGATCATTGATAAGGATGGTATTAGAGATATAGAATTTGAAAATTGAGAAAAGAAAAGGAAAACTCACGGTGAAGAAAGAGTGACGACCGGTCAAATTATAGTTTGTATATTGTTTAATAAAGCTTGACGTATTTAATTAAAGAGGTAAAACATAATTTATAAAAACGTTGAAAATTAACATTAAAAAGATAACTATATAAATTGAATAATAATATTAAGAAAAGAATCATAAAAAGGTAAAACTAAATTGAATCAAAAAAAAAAAAAAAAAAACACGGAAACCAAACACAAATTGAAAACTATAAAAACATCTCATCTCTCCTTTTTTTTCTTCGTTATCTTTCATCACAGATTGTAGTATGTGAATAATCATATCATTTGTTTTTTTTCTTCACTTTTCAATACTGTTCATTTTTTCCTTTTTATAAACTGATTAAATGGATAAAATCTCATCTGCATCATCAATTTTTGCTTCGTTCAAATCAATAATTGGTTCACCAACAGGTAAGATGGTAAATTCAGCTTCTTGAACTGGTTCACTGGTGGTTGTGGATTGTATCGTTGACTCCCGTTCTTGTTCTTCAGTGACAGATGTTTCAGAAGGCTCGTCAACAACTTCTTGGATACCAGACTCTTCAAGTGTCTCTTCAGCAGCCTCTTCGACAGCAGGCACATCGAAGGTCTCCTCAACAACAGGCTCTTCAGCAACTTCTTCAACAACAGGTTCGTCAAGCGTCTCCTCAGCAAGTTCTTCAACAGCAGGCTCATCAGAAACCTCTTCCACAACAGGCTCTTCAGTAACTTCTTCGACATTCAGCGTATCACCATCAATATCTTCGATTTCATCTTCTTCATCTTCAAGAATATCCGATGGTTTTTCAGCATGGATAGTGGAAGCAGGACGGCCAGCCTCTCCCAAGATTACGGTATCTGTGATAGTAAGAGTACTTTTTGGGCGCTCTTCGTACTCATCATCAAATTCCGCATCACCGTCTTCTTCTTTCACTGCCTCTGCTTCTACCCTTTCTTTCTTTTCTCTGGATTGGAACTCAAGGTTAGCCTTGGCTCTTAAGATAGCCAAAAAGCTACCTGCATCGTTCACCAAAACACTTAAAGTTGTATTTAACTCCTCTAATAAGCCTTTAACTTTACCTCCATTTGCCAACAAATCATTTGGATCAATGTTGACAATATCGTCTCTTAAATTGACCAATTCTTTCTTTAACTTATTGAAGCTCTTCCATTCTTCCCAATTGTCACCGTTGGCAACAATCTCACGAGACAATTCAGACAAAGAACTTTCACTGAACTCTTGCAAAGTTTCTAAAACACCAACTTTAATCTTTCTAAACTCGTTTGCAAACACAATTTCAAACTCTTTAAATTCATTAACGATTGATTCGGAGCTTTGTTGGAGTTTTTCGGTATGCTCAGAGATAGCATCACGCATATCTTGCCTAGAGACAACACGCTTTGCGTCTAGGTTACCGATCTGTGCGATCAAATCATGTATATGATCGTAATTAGAGTTAGCATCTTTTGATAATCCTTGTAGTTTTGGCTTCAAAGACTCGTAAATTAGATCATGTAAATCAGAATCCAATTCGGACAGTTGGTTATTTAAATCAGTCAAAGCTTGCACTTTAATTTGCTTGAACAACAACTCGTATTTCTTCGAAGTTGGTGTTGCGACCGGATCAGCTGAAGTGCTCGAGGTGGATGTCTCTGCTATAGGATCAACATCCGTAGTTGCTGCTGCCAATTTCTTGAAGAATTCCAAATCTTCGTAGGATGGAATCTTAAAATTTTTTAATTTATTAAATTCATTCTTGAGGAAATTCAATTTATCTTCGGTGGTGTTCACTTTATCGTTTCTCAAGGCTTCAAAATAAGCCGCTAATTTGCTAACAAGCTTTAAAATATAACTGAACGTGATATTAACAATTTTGGAAAAGTATTTATAAGCCAGAGTGGACTGGATTTTTTCGACAAGGATGTTTAACTTTGTAGTGTAATACAGTTGAATCAATCTTGGTTTGATGTACTTGTTGAATGCCATATAACTTTTGAACGACAATCTTCTTGAATACAAAACAGTTTGTCTTTGTAAATAAGCTAGAGAACTTAAAAAGTTTGGATACAGTGTGTTGATGGTATAAGCTTTTGAGAGTAACCAATACTGGTTTAATTTGAGAGAGGCATAGGTTGAAAACCCTTGGGACTTCAATTTCAGATACTCGTAGGAAATGCCATAGACTCTGGTCAACTCCAACTTGGTAGCATCAAAGTACAATTGCAATTTCGATTCAACAATTGGATAGTAGTGATCGACACGTTGCTTTGCATATTTGACATACAAATCATCGCATTTTCCCACAGCCAAATCAACGTACAACTTGACGCCACTCGAGGTATACCACTGCTTCACGGGGGTAATAACGACTTCGTCAACTTGCACAACATAAGGCTCGGTATATGGCTGCAGGTAGTTGTAACCCAAATGGCTGTATTTGCACAGGAGGTCGGAGTCATCTGTCCAAGGTTCATTCAATGGGCACGTCGAGTACAGGTGGGCGACAGAAGTGGCCAAAAGCAACACGGATATCAAAGTCTTCCAGCCAAACATCGTGGATTTGGCGGCAAATTCAGCTAGCAAACAGGAAGAGCAATAAAGAGAAGGGCAAAGACAAAGGAAGGCAAACAACAAACCAGCTATATACAAAAAAACAAAAAAAAGCAAAAAAAAAAAAACACCACAATACAAACTCAGAAAAACAGTTAGAGGTAAAAAAAAAAAGCCTGGGAATCGCAGCAAAACAAAAGAGGAAGAAAACGAAAACAAAGGAGCTTTTGGGTGGCGCACGTCCCTTTCTCTACTCGGCAACTTGACCGGTTTCCATTTCAGTTGCAGTTCTTGATTAGTATTATATACATGTTATATACATGTTATATATGTATACATACATACATACATACATTGTGGATGGGTATACTAGTACCGCCTGGAGCGATAGCTGCTGCTTTGGTATCCCCTGTCTCGGTACTCCCGTCTTTGGCCATAGAAGCTCGGAGGCGCAAACTGCTGCTGGCCCTGTGCAGCTCTTTGGGGTTGGGAAGGCAGCGACATCGAAGGCTTCACCACCTTGTTGCTGTTGTTGTTGCTGTTGCTGTTGCTGTTGTGTGTCTCTTGCTTGGTGTAATTGCGGCCCCCCATCCCGCCACCTAACCGCCGTGGCTTCCAGTTCTTCACCACACGGCCCCGCTCGATGTCAACCAAGCATTTGCGATCGTGTATCACGGTTCCGTTCCCACGTTGGTACGCCGACTTGGCACCATCCGTAGTCTTGAACACTATGAACCCGTAGCCTCTGCTCTTTTTGGTATCAGGGTCACGTACCACTTTCACTGTGTCTATCTCACCAAATTCGGCAAACGCCGAGGATAGTTGTGCTTCGTCCGTGGCGTATGACAACCTTCCAACAAAGATCGTCTTGTAAGGGTCCCCGTTTATGTTTCCGTCTGAACCAGGATCATATTTTGACAATTGAAATTGTAGCAAGTCATGGAATCGTTTCTGTTTCAATTTGTATACCGTTTCCTTATCGACAAAGTTGTTCGTGTAGTTGCTATGTTGCTTTGAATGTAACGTGGTCTGCTCCAACAAGCTGGCTATTCCTGTGATTTTGGCAGTACCATGTTTCTGTGCTACGACAGGTAGATGAGGCAGGCTATGCTTCGGTTCAAACAGTCTCGATATGGAAACAGGGTATCTGTCCGTCATGACCTTGTTAATAACTAAGTTGCGCCTGCAATTCCTTCAATTAGACGACTAATGTTCAAAGAAAAGCATTAGCAACTGCTAGAAACTCAAAGGAATTAATATTATATTAGCTTAATATATTGATTGATCAAATTTATCAAATTACGTAACAAATTTACATAATATACTCATTTTTAAAACATCTCTGCACTGGATGAAAAATTAAATTTACATGCATGATTATTTACACGACCTTCTGTTAAGTTTTTTTTATCTTTTTTTTTTTTAAATATTTTTTTTTTGTTTTATATATGATAGATATAACACAGTCTCCTTCCTTCAACTAATATTTCTGTTTATAGGTACCTTCCCCATTTGTGTTTGTTAGAAATTTGTATCAATCATGGCAGGAACTCAGAAGAAAAATGCTAAAGGTCGTCTCGATAGGTACTACTACCTTGCTAAGGAGAAAGGTTACCGTGCCCGTTCCTCGTTCAAGATCCTTCAAATAAATGAAAAATATGGTCATTTCTTAGAAAAATCGAAAGTCGTCATTGATCTTTGTGCAGCTCCCGGCTCTTGGTGTCAAGTTGCATCCCAACTATGTCCTGTGAATTCTTTAATCATCGGTGTCGATATCGTCCCTATCAAACCTATGCCAAACTGTATCACTTTCCAATCGGATATCACAACTGAAGATTGTAGATCAAGATTGAGAGGTCACATGAAGACATGGAAAGCCGATACCGTGTTGCACGATGGTGCTCCAAACGTTGGTTTGGGTTGGGTGCAAGATGCTTATACACAATCCCATTTGACTTTACAAGCTTTAAGATTGGCAGTGGAGAATTTAGGCCCCGGTGGTACTTTTGTTACCAAAGTTTTCAGATCCAGAGATTACAACAATTTGATTTGGGTTTTCAAACAGCTATTTGATAAAGTGGAAGCCACAAAGCCACCTGCTTCTCGTAATGTCTCTGCTGAAATTTTCGTCGTTTGTAAAGGTTTCAAAGCTCCTAAGAAATTGGACCCAAGATTGTTGGATGCCAAGAACGTGTTTGAGGAATTGCCTGATGGTCCAGCGAATAACGAAGCCAAAGTGTTCAATCCTGAAGTTAAAAAGAGAAAGAGAGATGGTTATGAAGAAGGTGACTATACTTTGTTCCATCCTATGGATATAATGGAGTGGTTGAACCAAGAAGATGACATTATCAACACCTTGGGAAGTGTTTCGATGTTCACCATAGATAAAGACATCCCAGAATGGAAAATCTTGAAGAAACTAAAACAAACAACAAAAGAATTTTACGAATGTTGTAAAGATTTGAAAGTTTTAGGTAAGAAAGATTTCAGAATGTTGATCAAATGGAGAAAACATGCAAGAGATGCGTTAGGTTTAATCGATGAAAAAGATAGAGAAGAGAAACCAAATGTTGAGGTTGAAGAATTAACTGAAGATCAAAGAATCGACAAAGAATTGGATGAATTGAGAGAGAAACATAGATTGAAACAGAAACGTGAAAAACGTAAAAATAACCAATTGAAACAATCGGAAATTAATAGACTACAAATGAATATGTTGACCGATATGCAAGTTGGTATAGATGCAGGTCAGATCGGTTCCGAATCGTTGTTTAATTTAAAGCTTGCCGAAAAGACCGGCCAGTTGGATAAGTTGGCAAGAGGTAAAAAATCCATGATCTTTACAGGTGATGATTTGATCAAGGACGTTGACATCGTGCTGGATCCAGAACATCAAGAAGTTGTGGAGTCCGGTGACGAAGTGGACAATTTGGAAGATCAATTAAATGATATGTACCAAAATTACAAGCAAACCAAGATGGAAAGGGATTCCAGATTGAAAGCTAAGGAAGGTAGAGGCGGTAACGATGAAGAGTGGGATGGTATCGAAGAACCAGAACAAGAGGCAGCTGACTCATCGGATGATGGTGAATTAGTTGACGATGACTCTGACTCTGAAATCGATTCCGATGAAGATGAAGCTATCGACTCATTGATTCAAACAATCGATAAGAAGAAACAAGCTGATGGACTATCAAGAAAAGCTGCTAGTTTCTTCAATGATGATATCTTTGAAGGTGTTGAACTAACAACGGAAGACAAGGAACCGGAACCGGAAGTCATTCCAAAACCTAAGAAAGCCAAAACTTCAAGTGATGCAGTCAAGAATACAAAGAAATCTGTTGCTGAGGATTCATCAAGTGACGGCGATTCTTCAGATGGTGATGATGATGGTGCATTCGAGATTGTTCCTAATGAATATACAAATCAAATCGATTCAGATTACGAGACGGATTCAGAAGACGAACGTAGTTCTAAAGCAGCATTGTCTCACAAACAAGACGTTGATATTGCTACCGTTTCCGCCATGACGTTAGCCCATCAGCTAGCTCTAGGACAAAAATCCAAGAAAGACTTGATTGAAGACTCATTCAACAGATACTCTTTCAGAGAAAAAGAAGGATTACCATCATGGTTTATCGAAGATGAAGATCAACATTCCAAGATTCAGAAACCAATCACAAAGGAGGCTGCATTGGCGTTGAAGGAGAAGTTGAAGCAATTGAACGCAAGACCAATCAAGAAGGTCATGGAGGCTCAAGGACGTAAGAAGATGCGTGCCATCAAGAGGCTAGAGAAATTGAAGAAGAAATCCGACTTGATTGCTGATGACTCTTCCAAATCTGAATTGGATAAAGCTCATGAAATTCAAGCCATGATGGGTAAAGCCAAGAAACCAAGATCTAAGCCAAAGACAACTTTGGTGGTTGCTCACGGTTCTAACAAAGGTATTGGTGGTAGACCTAAAGGTGTTAAGGGTAAGTACAAGATGGTTGATGGTGTGTTGAAGAACGAAATGAGAGCTTTGAAGAGAATCGAAAAGAAGCATAAGAAGAAGAAGAGCAAGCATTAAATTGTCCGTAGATATATAGCTTTAATTTAAGTCCCCTTTTCTGTTTTACTTAGTCAAGTATTTTTAAAATTAGACCACCAGTTTGCCAATCCAAACTGGATCTACATCAAAAACTTACTGTTCGATAACGGATATGCATGGATATATAATGATTCGATAAGAAGGGTAGTTATCTGCAAGCAATTTGAAGATGTTGATAGGCATTGCTCGAATGTTTGTCATTTATTTTTCTGACGTTGATACTCAATCTAGTAATAGTGCCTTTGTTTGCATAGCTTCTAACATAGCATTGAATTGAAGCTATTTGACTATCGGCTTCCAAGTTCCACCCACGGTGAGCATGACAGGTCGATCGACGGCAAGATTGAGGAAACAAATCGGTACTCGCGGCCGCCACAGAGATGGCAGGCAGACAGAGTAATTTAGCTTGGAGGCCAGCAGCCGGTCAAAAGCGTTCAAATATCGATCTATATTGATCCATTGAAGAAGAATTCTACTTCTATTCAATTTAGAATATAAAGCATCAATTATGACCATCAAACAAAGATCAACTTACTATATTTATCCAAGCCCGAGAGAGGACGATGTTTTCAACGGTATAGGCCAAACATCGTCTTATTTAACCATCCCTGCGAGTAAATCGATCCCTTTGGCAAAACAAGAGAAGCTTGAAGTTGATTTTGAATCCATATCTTCAAGCTACAAGGAATTGTTGAAGACAATTGGATTATTAACAATACAATATAGTCCAACAACTGATAACTATATACCTGGAAGGACCATCTTTAACGATTACTCAAATTTGAAAAATGCAGGTTTTCGTATCAATCTCGCCCCTCAAAACGTGCAATCTTTCAAACAATACCAATCAATTTCAGAATTGACTGTTTCCTTAATCCTCAAATTAATTGACGTTGAAGAGACTCCGCAAAATGGTATGTACTTCTACCATCAATGGTTCAAGAGCCAATTGTTTGAAGATGACAAATTAGACCCAACTTTGATTGTGAAACTATGGAATGCACTCGTATTGGAAAAGATTCCATTAACAAGTGAAGATTTGAGAACTTTGACATCATTTGAACTTGTTCTTGCCAATAACAAGGTTAGTTTTATTACCTACCACGAAAATATAACTAAACCAATCAGGATTTCTAAGTCATCATCATCATTATCGAACTATCACGAATTTGGTATCTTTCATATCGAATCCCTTATATTAGAGGACTACGACCTATGCATTAGTGGATTACGGACGGTTGTCACTTCAGAGGAAGAATTGAAACTCACACCAACTTTATTGTACTTAAATTCGAATCACAACTCGTTGAATGGGTTTTCATCGAGCCATGAATTGATAAATGAAGGGTTGCATCCGGTCTACAGAGTTGACTTGACTGAGACCACCCCGCAGTTTGAAGGAACAAATTTATATAACTTCAAGCCTGAGCAAGATTGCAAATTATTCTTCAATTTAGAGATTCCATCGAGTATAATTTTGGATAAGTATCAAATATCGAATAGACCCGAATTCCTCTCGTTCAACATTTCGAACCAGATCGACCTTGAACTACCAACTTACAAAGTCCCAGATTCAGGATCGAACCTTTTGATTCAGTTGAATGAAACTATCATTGAATCGACCAAAAGTTTCGAAATCCCTTTGCATTTGAGATACGCTGCACCAAGACAAGGTGAGACTGTGTCGAACCATTACATTCCAACAGGGAATTTATATTGGTCATGCACCACCAACGAGCAAGAACAGGACATGATACTTAACTCACTGTTTTATGAGCGCCGTTTGAATATAGATTCTATTTTAGACAACACCAAGCTGTATCACATTACAAACAATGGGTCAAACCATTTACAAATAGCTCAGCCTACCGGAAACTTGAATGATGGGAAACTTGTCGAGCTTGTCACTTTAATCTGTGTATTATTCAGTTTTGCATACTTGGTCAAGAAACTGCTTTTGCCGTCAGCCCGTGATGTACCACAATAACAGGCTAAAATTGGAAACAATCCGATCAGAGAAAAATCATTCCAGATACGCATGCCGTCAAGGCTGTGCAGGTTTTTTTGTCTTCTTTGATTGTGGGAGCGGCTTCGCACATTTTTGAGGGTCCTTCCCATTTTTATAGATCTATATAAATACTGGGGTACTTTGTCATCCCCGTTGACTCAAAAGACCACATATATATATATATCTATTCATTTTATTACTATTTTATTTTATTTAATTTTTCCTGTTGACCTGTATCAATTATGAATTTCTCCAAATTCTGTTCTATCTTCTTCACCTTTTTACTTACGCTCATCTCACTCGCATGCTTAATTCTTTGCAACTTGGGATCGTTGAAAGATGCTGGTGTCACTTCGTCAATATTTCTTCTCAAGCTAGACATGAAAAGTGCATCCATCAGTCAACTCATGACAAGCTCGGCATATTCGACGATAAAATCCCAGTGGGATTCCGAAGGTGCTGAATTACCTGATATACTCACTTTGGGTATGTACGGTTTTTGCTATGGTTCTGCATCAGCATCAAACGACATCATCAACGAAGGCTATACGGTTTCTAGATGTTCTGATCCAAAGCCGATGTACACTTTTGATCCAACCCAGATGATTGCCGATCTAGTCAACGACCTTCTGGGTTCAGATTTTGTTGGGTGGACATCGTGGATCCACCTGCCTGACAAAGTTGAAGATTATATCTCCATCGGTGCCAAAGTTTCGAAAGGTATCTACATCACGTCATGTATTGCTATCGTGACAACTTTCTTATCTGCAGTGGTTGGATTCATGGTGTCTTGCTGTTGTCCCGGTGTGTCCATCATTGTTATTTCGATCCAATCGGTTGCCTTTTTAAGTTCGGTGATTACCAGTGCCATGGCTACTGGAATGTACGTGTATGTGCGTGACAGCTTTAACGACGAATACTCTACGTTTAAATTGAGAGCCAGCCTATCAAGAAATTTTTTAGTTCTGACGTGGGCCGCTACTGTGATCAATTTGATGGTGCTAATTCTTTGGTGCTTCTATAAAAGGTTGTTTGTGCACACCCACAAGAAGGAGTCCAGAGTCTGGGAAATTCAAGAAGCAAAACCATTTCTTGCACACTCTTTATAGTAGTAAATGTCTGAGTTTAAATACATATGTGAATAGTGACATACCTCTGAAACTAAGAATCGCGTTAACCGATACATAGAACGCATTCTAAGATAAATTTATATATATATAGCTGTAAAAATACGCTCATGTACGTAGAAAGAGCCAGATACAGTAGCAGCTAGTCTTATATATCTACAAAGAAATGCTTTAATAGATATGGCAGTGTGATCTAGTGAACCAACCCGGCACTCACAATTAGGGAAAGAGCTCCCGAGCCTCTGCCAATTTAGACCACGGAAAAGACAGAAACTCCGGGCTGCATCTCCAAATCCGCATTGTATATATATATATATATATATACAGTGCAGACAGGCCTCGAGTTTTTTGTCTTAACTAGGAAGGTGCTCTATCTTAACTAGGCTAAGGTACTTTAAGATAAAAGGCTTTAGACCTACCTGTCTGCACTGTATATAAATTAACAAATTAACGTGTGTGCATGTATATATACAGAAGCCACAGTGCACTGCATGTATGCCAACTAGTCCACATCCACATCCACATCCACGAAGCAACTGGGTTCCATATGCGTACCAGGCTACCAGCCAGTCTTCGATCCCAATCGGGCGGAGCAGAGCACGGGTCACACTCACACATAAAGAAGAAGCAGCAAAACTGGGCAGAGAAGCCCCGCTTTGAAATGAATGCAAATCTGCCGACAAAGCCGCGGTTTTTTTTTTTTTTTTTTTTTTTTTTTGGGTCTATCTTAATTTATATATTATACATTAGATTGCATATCCTGTTTTCTTTTATAGTCATTTTGCACTTACGTCTTTCTTTTCTTCAATTACACTTTGCCTTTTTCATTTTTTTCACTCCTTCATCCCTCTTCCTGACTCTCACCAATTCATCATGGTTAATTACAAAGCCATCATCATTAAAGCTACCATTTTTATCATCTGGGTCATATTGGCCTCTTTGGAGTCCGTGATGCTGTTCGGAGCATCTGTTGGCTCCTCAATCAAAGACCCAGCTGTCGACTCCATTTATACCATCGAATTGAACTTTGCCAAGGTTAACAAAGATGTGGTTTTCAAAAACGTTCCTAATTTGGATACATCAAACTTGAAGCAGGTTTATGCATTTGGTTTCTTAGGTTACTGTTACGGTATTGACGAAACACCAATTTCCAACAACTTGAACGACGTTGACTACACAGTGGAAGACTGTAAAGTTCCATCCAGTTCATTTATCTTGGATCCTAAGTTTGCTATTGTTAATGAATTGACCAAATCTTCCCCAGAAACCTTCGATGAAGCTTTTAAGAAAATCAACTTGCCTTCAGCTTTGTCCAACTTGTCTTCTTGGTCTTGGTTCGTTACCAAGATTTTGACTTGGAGTTCGTTTTTGTCCAACCAGATGATTAACATTGCCATGTTTGCGTTCTTCATTGTTTCTATCTTGTTCCCAAAACACTTCAAAGTTATCTACGTTATGCAAATGATTGCTACTGGATTTTCATTCATCTTTTCATTCTTGTCAACAACCATCTTCAAATCAATTACTTCTTCAATCAACTCCCAGTTTACTACGTATGGTATCTCTGCTAAGATGTCCTCTAACTTTTTAGTGGGAGTCTGGTTTTCCACTCTGCTAGGTTTGATCAACATAATTTTCCTATTGATCACTGCCAAGAACTACGCTGATTCCAACACCGACTCTCAAAGAATCATGTTGGATGAAGAATCCAGTATCTCTGCACCTCTCAACAAACTTAAGAATGCTTTCAAATTCAAGAAAACCAATTCTCCATTTTAAGCTTGAGCGATTGAGTGATCGATCAATCAGTCCGTTTCTTCAATTAATCTGTTAATCCATTAATGCGGGGTCTTCAATGTTTTTGTTATGGACTGGTTTCTAACTTTTTTTTCTTTATTTGTTATATATTATATGACTTCAAATAACTACCCCAAGTTGTGTAGAGAACTAACTATCGGAATATATCTATATATATATATATACTATAAGCTATTACGTAACTCCATGTTTTAAAATCGACGCAAACAAACTTGCCATGCCGATCGACCTGATGCCACAGCAAAATTAATAAGCGAGTAGTCAGAAAAACTGGAAGCCAAAAAAGCATTCCACATTCCACAACCCTTTAATTGGCCGGTTATATATATTGGATTGGCCATTTGTGTTCAGCATTTTTTCCTCTTAATTGCACATATTTCTATCGTAAAAGGAAAAGAAAAATAGGAATCACTATCTACTAAAACAACAGAATGACTATTTTATTACCTATTCACTTACTCAGTTACTCCTATACTTTAGGATCCACTGCATTCCACTCTTTTATCTCTTCGCCAAAGGCTTTTAAAGTTTTACCAAGAAGAGATTTTGGTGTTTTACAAGCACATCTGTTCCCAATTCACTTCCTTACACAATCATTAGGTCCAATCGTCATTGGATTGACTGCTCCTTACTCGATTCCAGCTGTTGGTTTAGGTTTGTTGGCAGGTTCATCGCTTAGTGGTGTGGTGAACTACTTATACCTATTGCCTGTCTGTGGTGATATCAAGGCTAAAAGAGTTGCTTTGTTAGATAATGTCTATGGAGGTAATGAAGAACAAGCTAATAATGCGGAAGATTACAAAGCATTGAACAAACAATTCGGTAAGTACCATGGTATCAGTCTATTGTTCAACTTCTTGTCCGTGATAACCATCACTGCTTACGGATTGATTTTATCAGGTCAGCTCACCATCAAAACCATTCCTAAAGTTTGAAGGAATATTTTTTCTTTTAAATACTTTTTGTTTGTTCCCTAGCTTGTATATGTTTTTCCTTGTTCTTCTTCTTCACCTTTATTATATATAGGGAATAAAATAACGTTTTTCATAGATTGGGTGGTAATAAAACTGCGCCAATCAATTCCGATCCTCTTTCTGTAGCCAACAAATCGAAATTCAACACCGAATTCTTGGTATCGCTCACTTCCAACTTAACACCCAACTGACTAAACTTCTCCTTGCTACTCGTACTCAGCAACCGACTCTTCTTACCTAATCCAATCACCACCATCTCTGGTTTGGGGTACACAACTTGTAGCAATTCGAAAACACCAGTGTCCTGGAAATCAACAACTAACCCATTCGTGATTTTCAACTTGGACAAATCCAACTGAAAGATTTGGTCGTCCAAAAGTAAGCAGCCCACAGGCATGCTTGTCTTTGTATCTGGTGATCTAATAACTTTCATGTTTGAAAAAACAATGCTATCAGAGCCGATCATCTCAATGTTGTTCTCGGGTACCTTCGACATCGAGAGAACGTCAAAATTGGCAAGGTTTTTACCCATGTCTGCCGGTTTGAAGTTTGTAGGCCCGTGCCGGAGCAGCACCGATGACGTTCCAAAATATCTCCTTAGCAAAGGTCTAAACGTACGAGATGTCAGCATGATGATTCAACAAAAGAATATCCCTGTTTGTTAATAATATAAATACTATATATATTCATATATGTTATAAAGTGATTCGCAGGTGATAAAAAAGATGGGGTAAATAAATCAATAAATAAATAAACTACATGAGTGCAAAAATAAGTTACCCGGCCATCAAGTTGGAATCTCGCTTTCTATGGAGTTTTTTTTTCCATTATATTTCACTATTCAACTTGCATGTTTTGATCCACTTTCTGGACTTTATCTTTTCATCGTTTGCTGTAACCACCCACACCACTTATTACATCATGGCTGGCATTAAATTCATTCCACAGGTCTCGAAAGCACGTAACGGAATAGGTGCATTTATCACACCATGCAAGAAGATAACATTAACTTACTGCAACTTTGGAGGTTCATCACAAGGAATGAGACAGTTTTTGAGTAAAAGGTTAAAGACTTTTGCTGCTGAACATCCATATATCCAATTCCAAGTGTTATTGAAACCTGGTTTCCATCCAGTGATGAAAGGAGAATATGATAACGACCAAACTAAGCAGATCTGCGTTCGTAAATGGAACGTTGACGTTGTTGAAAACAAATTAAAATTGTTGGTTAATTCGAGCGGGAAGAAGTTGAGCAAGCCAAAGAGTTTGGTTAAATCGTTGAACGAGAGTGTTAGAGGTATCTGGTCTCCATTCCATGTTGATCCTAAACACAGATACAAGGTTTAGTAAATTTATAAGTCATTGAGCGAGCTTGAATGTGAATCTGTATATCTTTTAATTAAATATGTCTTTTCTTTTCTGTACATAATACAAAAATATTTGGTTTCTATATATAAGATATACTGTTATTATTAAAACATGACGTTTTCGTATGGACATGATACACTGTCGTGACCTTCCCTTTCACATAGACCACACCATTGAGAACGCCCGGCACTGTAATCGATCTTGGTTGCTGGTTCAAACACTTTCAATTCGCCAGATTCCGTTAAAAGGTCGGCAATTGATTGTTTTAATGGCGATAAAGCTTCAGTGGTTTGAGGTTGTTCTTGTTGTTTAGCTTCATTTTTCAAATTTTGGAGTTCAGAATCTTTAGTTTCCAACTGTAATTTAGCTTTGGTGATAGCTTCATCTTTTAAAACCAGTTGATTTTCAAAATCACTCAATTTTGGTTGAACTGTTGCAAGTTCCGTTGTCTTTGAATCCAGTTCGGCACGTAATTTGGAGATCTCTTGACTTTCAACCGATAACTTGTTCAACTCTTGATCTTTTATTTTCAACTCTAGTTTCAAATCTTCCAGCAGTCTCTTCAATTCACTAACTTCTTTCTCGCTACTTCCAACCTGATTCATCTCATCGATCTTCAAACTTAACTGATAGTTTTCCATCTCCATCTTTCTTAATTTATTAGTCTCATTACTTTTCTCCACTTTCAAACTCTTAATCAAGTCATCCTTATCTTTAATTTTTTCATTTGCTAACTCCAACTGGGATTCCAACTCTTTTAACTTTTCTTCGTCCGCGCTGTTACCTACACCTTCACCAACTGCCTGGCTAGTCAACTTCTTCAAATACAATTCTTCATTCTCTTTACTCTGTGCTTCTAAAATTTCAATCGCCTCAATCAACTCCCCAATCTGACTCTCGCTGGTCTCTTTCAACTTCAAATACCTGTTTTCTTTAAATGCCAACTCCTTCTCATTATCCAATATAAGTTGGTCAAACGAACTTATTGTGCTTTGCAATTCGTCAAGAATCTTGTCTCGCTCAACCAATGACTTTTCATAGTTTGTAATTTGTATCCTTTGGGAACTCAACTGTTGGTTTAACTGTTCGATTGACTTGTTCAATGAATCTATCTGATCTGAAGATACCAGCTTCTGGCTCTTGTTGCTTCCATTTCCAATAGGCGAAGGTGACGGAGATGAAGACATTGAACGACTCAACCCCACCTCGTTATTCACATTTGCTTGTTGTAATTTCGCCAATGGGAGAAAGAGTCCCGATTTGGGAATGCTCGTTTGGAAATAATAAATGCCATCAACATCACCGGAATTCTTACCTTTGTAGATCGAATCTCCAACCAATTCAACTCCGGCAAAGGAACCGTTCTTACCTGCCACAGGTCCAACAAACTTCAAGATGGCTTCACCCCCACCGGGCAAATTCACCCGACTTCCAATTTTAAGAGAATTCATGTTAAGTTATTATTCAATACAAATGAAGAAAGAGAAAAGAAAGAAAATGAAAATAACAATAAAAAAATTAAATTAATATATAACCATATAGGACAATTGATTAATGTAAACATCAAAAAAGTCCAGAACCGATCGACGCGTCGATCAATATACAACGCGATCATGCTACATATTCTGTTCGCCAGGCATCACAAGAATCTTCACATTACGTTCCTTGTGTTCCACAAGCTGCAAGTATCCGCCTTCAAAAGCATTGGAAACGTCCACTTTGCCCGTAATCAGTAAACGAACTTTGTCTAATGGCATACTACCATCCTCAAGCGCCTCGATAACTTGTTCGAAATCTTTAACAACATAACACATGGACCCAGTGGCGAACTTCTCTTGGTAAGTGAGCTCCATTGGCCAATGGTTTGTTGGTTTCTCTGCCCAGATTGCAACGTTCACTGCAATACCAGATGCACCCAGAGCCACTAGTGAGCAATGATAAGTGGCAGGAACACCACTACAATCGAATGAAGCATGGAAACCTTCATTCTCTGGAACGAACTCCTTAAGTGTAATACCAGGATTCTCAAGTCCAGAAGGATCAAAAACTTCGGCACCCAGTTTGGTTGCCAGTTCACGTCTAATCTTTGCAGGTTCCGAACACACAATTTTACCTGCTTTGTGTCCCTGTAAAGCTAGTATGGTAGCCAGCCCAATTGGGCCTCCTCCTAACACTAATGCTGTCTGGCCAGGTTTGAAGTTGGCGCATTCGACTGCATGCCATGCAACACTCAAAGGTTCCACTAAGGCACCTATATCCAGTGGGATGGAATCAGGTAACTTTAATACATGATCTTCACCGTAAACGACGAATTCACCAAAGGCTCCCGAACCGGTACCCAATCCAATGAATTTCAAATGGTCGCAACAGTTAGGTTTGCCAACTTTACAAGAGACGCATTCCGGGATATCCTGACTCACTGCTTCCTTGTATCTTGATCTATCAGAGCAATGCGCAGTAGCTTCAACGACAACCCTATCTCCAACTTTGCATGTTGTAACATCGGAGCCGATATCACTGACGATACCACTAAATTCGTGTCCTGGACATAAAGGTAACTTCATTCCAGAGATCGGGTCACTTTCACCAGGTTTGGGGAAAAAAATGGGACCTTCTAGATATTCATGTAAATCTGTTCCACAGATCCCACAGTAAGCAACTTGGATTTTGACATCGTTGGAATTCACTATTTGTGGTTCCGGAATCGATTCGGAATATTTCAAATCTTTATTACCGTAGTATAATAAGCCTCTCATCGTGTATACCTATATCTATCTAACTGATTAACTCAATTCGATCTCTAAATTAATGTTCTTCTACAGGTTTCCCAAAAACGATAAAAAAAGCACAAGAAATATATAGCAAGCAAGATAAGAGTGGAAAATTGAGATTCATTCCGCTTCAGGGGAGGACGGGGAAACACTTATATGGGTCCACCACATGTGGCTGTGCACACCACCCAGATCACCTGTTGCGTTGCAGCCAAAACCTCTGATGCTTACTACTTCGACGAATTAGCGAACAGAAGGCCCTGAATTAGTAGTTACTGTTCACTATAGACCTTTATTTCTATTATATATCGTTATATAGTGAACAGATGTATGTGGGTATTGAGGATATATATGATTCGTCTACATAGCACTATTATACAGCTTTTACATCCACGCACTCGCTCTCGCTCTCGCTCTCTCCACTAATTGCTCTTTCCGGAGAGCAAGTAGCAATAATAGCCGCAGATCTGTGAAGAATCCCAGCGTTAACCATTCGACGCCTTCGTGTGGCTGGCTGGCTGGCTGTCCGCCGATCGAGGATGGGAGAGGTGAAGAGTCAAGGGAGTTTCATGCCACTTTGCTTGCGTTGCGTTTGCCGATATGCACCTTCTAGAAACATCCTTCTTCCGCCAAATCTATCCCTTTTTGGATTTCTCTCTTTTGTCTGCAAGCAAATGTTTACTATATCGGACATGTATAGAAGCGCTTGCTTTGCGAAAGCGGTAGAGCCACTCAAGAATGATTTGAGAGACCCGCCACTTTTCCATACCTGCTTATGATTGAACCCATCTAATTATATATGCTACCCGGTTTACCAGTAGTCGACAAAAAAGGGAAATATTTTTAATAAATGTAAAAATTTTTGAAGAGACAAGAAGTTAAAAACATAACTAAAAAGTTAATCTAATATATGATCGGTGATGGTAAAAACTCAAAAAAAACAAATAGAGAAGAAGAGAGAAGAAAAGAAAAGAAAAAGCGAGTGTTGAGGTAAAAAATAACGAGGGGGATAACAGGATAGAAAGTATCAATTTTCATTTCCACAATATATTAATATCTGCCATCATTCATAATTCTATCTTTAACCAAACCTTGGTAAAAGACAACACCGTTTTCCTTTTCCGGATGTAAACAACCTTTTTGATAAACTTTTTGACCCAAGTTTTTTTGAGCAGCTTCACATAACCAAATATCTTCCAATGCAACTTGTCTGGCAAACTTGAAATAATCTTCAAATTCTTCCATTGTACCATCAAAGAAATATTCAAATTCCATTCTGGTTTTTTGCCCAGAGACTGGACAACAACGGAAGATACCCATACCACCACCGTACATGTTCAAAGTACACGAAGGGAAGAAGTATAAGAACAACCCGGCATCTGTTGTTGAAGCCTCCTGTGGAGGAGCACAATGATGTCTGCAGAAATTGGTGTGCTCATCGATCTTGTAAGATTCAAATGGGTAAAGTTTTGAAAAGGCAGGGTGAGTATAAGAGCAATGTAAACATTCTTGGTAACCATCCAAAAACGTCAACATGTTGTAGTCACATTCATAGACCAATCTGCGACGTAAGCTTCTTTTTCTGAAGTCTTGAACTTCGGTAAATTGTTCTAGTTCGTTACCAAAGTAATCGCTTAAATTTTTTGCAGGAGTTTCTTCATGAGAAACGAAAACTAAACCTGAATCTGTAACTTGGTGTGTAACTTTCTTCAATGTTAACATTTTCTCAGCGATCTCCGATTCAGACAATCCAGCTGTCAATTCCGAGTAAACACCGTAATACAGTTCTAGCTCTGTAACTTGGTAAGGGTCATCGACGGTCAGCAAGCCAAAGAATGGGTTGTCGATGAAGTTCAATTGTAAAGCACCAGTCAACCCATCGTTCTTTGATGGATCCTTGGCAAATGCATTTACTATGGTTAGGAAGTGCCAACCCTTGTCGTAGATGGATGTTTTAGCAGCCTTAACGAAGTTATCACTGGTGTACCATGAAACAGGGACAGTGAATGGAGTCTTAGTGGTGTCTCTAACTGGTTTGACGTTGAATTTGGATTGGGATGTTAAAGTTTCAGTGGTGGACATTTTGGATTCAATTTATTAGGTGATCGATTAAACCTGAGTTCGAAGTGTAGTTTTTTATTTTATTTTTTTGAATTATATGAAGAAAAGAAGAGAAACAAAAACTAGATATTTATATTCAACATTTACAAGTTATTAAATGTGATATTATATATATATATAAGGGCCGGAAAGGTTAACGACAGGAAATTTTAAGGGAGAAACGGCTGGAAAGAATAAAAAAAAGATGCCACAAAACGGAAACGCAAACGTAAACAATCGGAATTTGAAAGGAAAGGAATTGTGAATGTAAATAAATAAAAAAATGAAGTAAATACCTAGTGCTGATTATTAAGCAACGGAGATTGATAATAATTTATATTGAGAAACAATTAAGGCATGTTATCACCGAAGAATGAGTCCGTCCATAAAGAAGATCGAAACCCCAAAAAGGTAGCAGCAGCAAGAGGGCGCAAACAGATTCACCATTTAGAAAGTAATCTGATAAGAATCAGTTACCAACGATGGGGGAGAAGATAGAATCCGGGCATTCAGGATTAGACGGTTCAAATTGGGATAAGAGAAGAAGAGCCAATCTCACTAGCAGCAGATCAAAGCAGGAAGGAGTTGCTTAACCGTCGGAATTCTTCGAACCCAATTCCATCTCAGCCCTATCTCCAACCGATGCAACGACTGGAACGACTGCGGGAAACCACCGCCAGGCGGGAATCGGCTGCATGAATCGATCAACATCAGTACCATCCACCACATCCACTCCTCGGAATATTGCTAGATCCAGATCTCGGAGAGCAGCAACGGAATATTCCCCAGATCCCACCACCAAGAACGAAATAATCCCGCGCACTCCACGATAAGAGAAGGGGATCAGCATAGCTGGGCGAGGGACAGAACCCACCGTGCACCGCCTGCCTGATCCGCAAGCATGCTTCCAGGCTAAATCAACCTCCCCGATAAGATAAGCCTTCCGCTGCTCAGGAGAGATCCAAGCCAGATAAACAGGTTGATAGCTAGATAAACGATAAACGATGGTCGATACTACGCGATCAGAGGTAGGCGACGATATGAATTTGCATGCGCCGCAAGTGTGTGCATGCAGCACAAGCACGCAAGCACATGCAATTATCTCCAAAACACCTCTACACCAAAGGCAGAAGATTAACTACACATGCGCCACATTCACGGGCGATCGTGGTCACCAGCCACAAGGGGTCCACCAGCGGCGCCGTACATTCGTCATAGATAACGCCCCTTCAAGCCACAGTTGCCTAACACTTTGACACAAACACGACCATTCCTCTCCTATCTACAATCACAGCTAAAACTCTATTTTGCCCCACTCGCCAACAGTGGGGGGGTATTTATATCTTGACTTTTTCTGGACGAAAATTTTTTTTTGCATGTCATTTTTTGTAGAAATTTGCTGCTTCTTCTTCTTCTCTTTTATTTCTATTTCTATTTATATTTCTATTTCTTTTCTTTCATTCCCTGGACAGTGATATAACATCTATATCCTATCTATCTATCCATAACCATGGCTAAAGCTCTCACGTTTTTAAAGGATGTCTTCATCCCAGTTGCTCCAATAAAAGCTATTGGTAAAGCTGAACAGACAACTGTCGAGGTGTTACCATATCAGTCGACTCAAACAGGGTCCAACTCAAACTCTAACGATGCCAACATAGAAAAGAAGATGGCAGGAGTGTCAACACTTGCTAGTGAGGTTGACGGTACCGAGGACGGCTACGATAGCGACCTTGTCTACTCTAAAGGTCACACCCACAGAAAGCTACGAAACAGACATATTCAGTTGATCGGTATTGGTGGTACTATTGGTGTCGGTTTGTACGTTTCTTTATCTTCCACTTTGAAGAACTCGGGTCCTGTCTCTCTGGTGTTGGCCTGCATCTGGTGGTGTACACCAATTTTGGCTGTTACTGCCGCATGCGCGGAGATGGTGTGTTATTTACCAATTCCATCTCCTTTCATCAGATTGTCAGAAAGATGTGTTGATGAAGCATTCTCGTTCATGGCTGGTTGGAACTTTTGGGTTTTAGAATGTTCTTTGATTCCATTCGAGTTGACTTTGTTCAATACTTTGATTCATTTTTGGAGAGATGATTATTCTGCTGCCATTCCTATAGTTTGTCAACTTGCCCTATATTTCCTTATCAACATTGCTGCTGTTCACTACTACGGTGAAGTGGAGTTTTACATGGCTATCGGTAAAGTTATTCTCTGTATTGGTTTGATGTGCTTCACTTTTGTTACCATGTGCGGTGGTAACCCAATCCACGATGCCTACGGTTTCAGACATTGGTCCACTCCATTTGCTGAGTATATA
Organism: Ogataea paraovalis; assembly: GCA_030565405.1. Taxonomy (NCBI): domain Eukaryota; kingdom Fungi; phylum Ascomycota; class Pichiomycetes; order Pichiales; family Pichiaceae; genus Ogataea; species Ogataea paraovalis. The sequence goes on along the minus strand of JAJMBU010000053.1, from coordinate 44,704 downwards.
AACGTTGGTGACACTGGCCGTTGGCAAGGATTCTTGGCCGCTATGATTACTTTTTCCTTCTTGATCGCTGGTCCTGAATACGTTTCGATGTCTGCTGGTGAGGTTATTAACCCTAGAAAATGCCTACCTTCTGCCTATAAACAAGTCGCTGTCAGATTGACTGTCTTCTTTGTTGGTGGTTCTCTGGCCATGGGTCTCTGTTGCGCTTACAATGATCCTTTGTTACTGGAAGCCATCTCTAACGGTTCTCCAGGTGCAGGTTCATCAGCCTACATCATTGCCATGACTAACTTGAAAGTGAAAGCTCTACCATCTATCGTTAATGCTCTCTTGTTGACTTCTGCTTTCAGTGCTGGTAACTCTTACACCTATTGCTCTTCAAGATCTTTGTACGGTATGGCTTTGGAAGGCAAAGCTCCAAAGATCTTCTCCTACTGTAACAAGATGGGTGTTCCAATCAACGCTGTCTTGCTATCTTTGTGTTGGGGTTTCCTTGCATTCTTACAATTAGGAGAAACTGCAAGTACAGTTTTGTCTTGGATTGTCAACTTGGTTACTGCTTCTCAAATGATCAATTTCTTGGTCATCCTGATCACTTACTTGCATTTCAAGAAGGCTTGTGAGGTTCAAGGAATCGATAGAGATTCGTTACCTTTCAAAGGTTGGTACCAACCTTACACTACTTATTACGGTATATTTATGATCTTTACCATGGTTTGGGTTCAAGGTTACTACGTCTTCCTACCAGATTCTTGGTCTGTTGAATCGTTCTTGTTTTCTTACTTGATGATCTTTATCGATATTGCATTGTTCATCTTTTGGAAAGTGTTGAAGAGATCCAAGTACGTCAAGCCAGAGGATGCTGATTTAGTTACCGGTTTGGATGAAGTTGAAGCCCACGAAAGACATCTGCAATCGATTGGTGAGTTTGATACCAAGCCAAAGAAGTGGTACGATAGAATTGCAGGCCTGTTGTTTTCCAAATAAAGGGTAGAGTTTATTTCTTTCTGTGCTCGATTTTTGTCTTTTCTTTTATCAGCCATTAAATTTTAAATTTTGAGTCTTTTTAAGTCCTGAGTTTGAATTTAGTTCGTTCCTTTTTAACTATAATTTATTATTATAGATCTTTATATCGTTTTATATCATTATAGAACTTGTCTTTGAAGTTTTCCTATACATTTTTTTCAATCGCTGATCGAGCGAGTAAAAACTTCCAATTTTTTAGCTCGCTCTCTATTTCTACTTCTATTTATTATATTTCGTTTTGTACCTTAAGATATTTTACTTTATTAATTTCTACTAGTCTTATTTTCCTTTTCTCTGATTGATATAGCATATAAATATAATATTTTTCTACCTCTATTTAAAGTCATCATCATCAATGTATTCCGTCACTTCCACCTCCTCCACGATCATATTATTTTTCTTCGTCGAGTCATCATCCTCCCCCCCTTGATCTTCACCATGGATGAAGATCTGATCATTGGTCAACGCTTCATACAGCATCTTTGCCCGTGTTGCGTACGCTAGATCGTACATCGGTTTCTTTTCTTCTTTTTCTTCTTTATTCGCAGCACTATTCTTGCCCTTTTTCAAAATACTTTTAGGCGTATCACTTTCCGATTCAACGACCTCTTTAGGCTCATCATCTTCTTCAACTGCCTCCTGCAACAATTTGTCGGCATCCTCGCACATCTTGTTGTAACCTTCAACAACGCTCTTCATCTCGTTAATCAATCTATCTTTCGACCCACCTTGCAGTCCTAACAAGTATGTCTTCAAATATGTCTCGTATTCACTCGGTATCGTCTGTATGTTTTTAAGGATCCAGTTCTGTTTCTGCTTGGAAAATTTCCAGTTTGGTTTGTCGTTACTGTACGTCTTCAAATAAACATACTGATCCTTCTCGATGTTCTTAATTGGTCTTTCAGATTTAGGTAATTTTGGTCTCTTGGGTGGCTTCTTTGACTCCTTTTTCTTTTCTTCCGATCCTTCGATTTCCTCCTGTTTACGCTTTACCTGCTTGGTTTGCTTGTTGGTTAATTTGGAGGATTCAATATGTGTTGTAATCGACAATGGATCATCTGTCTGCGTCAACTGCTTGATTTTTAAACCTGCTCTTTTCCAGGCTGGTATCGATGACATATTTCTTTTTTAATTCAAATAAATGGATATGTTAGTAACACTAATTCAATCACAGAAATAAAGAATATCTACAAAAGATATAATAGACATGATAATTGAATTAAAACAAAAATATTTTTTTCATCTTTAACCCTTTAAAATCGGTCGATGTCCTGTTTCTACAGGGTGTATACTCTGGAATGGAATCCGGGTAACGTTTGAATGAGAAGGAAGAAAATTTTGCGGCTGTATTCCATCTTTTTATATCGAACCTGACTGTCTAACCACTTACTCTTCTTCTTCTTCCTCTTGCTGATTATTCTTCATTATGGAACATCCATCCGTAAGGTTACGGGTGATTAGTTGTCTAATAAACATCTAATTCCTATTGTTTTTACGCATGTGATGGGATCACCTTCGACAATTGTCACCGCATGGTGTCGATCGCTGTTGGTTTTCTCGGTTATTCAAGTCAAATACATACTTGTTTAGATCTAATTGAAGATTGTCACTTTGCAAAATTGAAAATTCCTAGTTTGAGTCCGGTATTTAGAATTTTTACACTTATACTGGATATAGAGATGGAAGATATATACTTGTAAAAAATAAAAGATGGGATTAAAAGAGATGGAACTATAAAGAATATTTGATCAACTTTTTGTAATCTTGAACTGATTGAACCAAGCTGTCGACGCTAACGAATTCGTTGGCCCCATGAGCAACAGTAATCGAACCAGGACCGTATAGGTACCTCTTGAACCCTCTTTGGGTCAAGTTAGGAATGTCGGTGGAGTAAGCAGCGATGTACGATTCAAATCCATCGACTTGCCAATCCAATGAGACAGGATCAGTTTTTGCCTCGATCGAAAACCCACTGACGTGCTCGTATTTACTTAAAATTTCATCCACTCGTTTGGCAATGTCGTCAACTTCGGTAGCAAGACGCATTAGCACGGTACATTTGGCAACCGGTGATATAACGTTGCTAGCAACACCAGCTTCGATCAATCCAATGTTTACTGTGGTCTTCCCCAAGAAATCATCCACTGGCCATTGAGCAACCGTCAAATCGTTCATGATCTTAATCAAGATTTCGTTAGCGTTGACACCCAATTCCGGGTACCCGCTATGGCTGGCAACACCTTCAATTTGAAGGTTGAACATGTATATACCTTTATGTCCCACTGCTAGCTTGTTTTCGGTAGGTTCGCCAAAGATGACGGTATCCCAGTTGATACCAGATTCGATCAACCACTTGTCGGAAGACCGCATACCTTCCCCTCCAACTTCTTCGCTAACAACAAAGAGTAAAGATACATCGCCTTCTTTCACCAAGCCAGCTTCAATCAATTCCAATAGAGCGACTACCTGTGCTGCCACTGAACCTTTGGCATCGCACGATCCTCTACCAAAGATCTGATCTCCCACTATCGAATATGGAATGAATGGGGGCACCGTGTCAATATGGCTTGATAGCATGACCGTTGTATTTTTCGTTGTGCCTAAGTAGGCATAGATGTTGTTTCTACCATCTTGGGTTGAGATCAAATCCACTGTAAAACCTTTGGATTTCAAGTAAGTTGCAACAAAATGAGACACTTCTATCTCAGAATGTGATATCGACTCGATCTCGATCAATTCCTTGTGTAATTTGAATAGCTCTGCGTTCTCTTTCATAATGACTACCACTCCATCTTTGTAGTTGATATCAGAAAATGGTTCAGATTTCAACTCGTTAACCCCTGGAATCTGAATCAATATCTGGTCGCCTAGCGACTTGTCTCCCTCACCTGTACCATCTTCATCGACTACCATTCTCCAGTTGAAGTTCATATTCAAGTTCATGTCCGCATAGTACGGCAAGCTGAGCACTCTGCTCACCAGTAACGATGTAAGCACGATACCCTTAAACATCATTGAAAGCTGTATATACAAAATCAGATCAACACAATAAAAAGTTATCTGTTACACAATATACGAACAGCTTGGAGGTTCTTATACAACAAGTAGAAGTAATTCAGTGATAACGACGGTAACACTCAAAAATGGCTGGCATTTTCGGCAATTGCGACATCGTGAATTACCTAATGCGGAAGGCGCCGCACATGCATATTATATACACAAGTAAATTAAATCTAATTGTCTTCTCCCAATAACTTTTCTGGAATAGTAATTGTTTTGCTACACACATGTATATATCTCTTTCTAGTTCATCTAGTTTGATCATTAGCCGTAATAATTACCTGTCTAATTGACAGGGGCGAAGATTCCCTGTGGCATCATTTGGACTATATAATTAATACACATGTATATATACTAAATTTATCATGATTACCTATAGTATTAAGTAAGCTAACGATCATTTGAAGTCGGTTCTGACTTTCGAGGCAGTTTCTTCTGATGAGCTACCCGTCTTGTTGATTTCGGGGACTCCTTTTTCGATTCTTTGCGTTTTTCCCTTCTTTTCACCTTATTTACTGTATCTTGTAGCACCTGATACCATGACATCCAATTTGGAGATATCAACTAGTGATTTGTACGTTTACAATTTGAAGAATGAAGTTTTGGAGTCCTTGACGCTGATGTACTTTGATTCGCTAACCCAGGAGGAGAAGTCCGAGCAAGATTACCTTAAATCTAAGCCACTGACGCTGGATAATCTCTCCTCACACAACCAAGTGATCGTGAGGCCAACGAAGCCAAGATCCTCTGTTGTTGTGCAACCGCCGAAACCCAAGAAGGAAGATTCGCCTTTGGATGATTTTGAACTTTACAACAAGAAGAGAACGTCATCTGGTCAGAAACCTGTCACTGAAGAAGAGTTTGAGGAATTGATGGACCAACTATCGATTTCGGGATCAGAAATATCTACAGAAGATGAAGGTGAAGGTAATGTTGAACAAGAGAACCCATCATATTTTAAATCGAATTTGGACTCAGTCAATGAACAACAAGGTAGTGAGGAATTTGAATCTTCTGTCAGCTTCTTGAACACACGGTCTCCGTTGGTTCTTTTCAAGTCTCCGTTGGCTCCTTCAGGTTCTTGTTTTGGTGCATACAAGACAACATTGAATGCCAGTCTCACATCATCAACGGATCCATTGTTGTATCTCAGACAACTCAACAAGGACAAGCAAAATTTAAAATCGCATAAATCAGCACTTTTCATGATCGGTGGTGGACATTTTGCTGGTGCAATCATCTCCCATGAACCAAGATCTACTAAGGGAAATAAGGGAACCCCTGAAGAACTTCTTCTACAATCGGTTCAACTCTTGGAACACAAGACTTTTCATAGATACACAACCAGAAGAAAACAAGGTGGATCACAAAGTGCCAATGACAATGCCAAAGGTAAGGCAAAATCAGCAGGTTCGAACTTGAGACGTTACAACGAACAAGCATTAACTAAAGAAGTGAGAGAGCTGCTGGATGAATGGAAGACCCATTTGCAAGGTTGTGACCATATTTTTGTCAAGGCTAGCGGAGTCGCATCACATAAGACTTTAATCGGGTATACTAATGCGCCTATCAAGAGTGATGATAAACGGGTTAGGGTATTCCCGTTTACCACAAAGAGACCAACGACAAGCGAGTTGAAAAGGGCTTGGTGTGAATTGAGTTATTTGAAAATTGTTGACGTTCCAAAAGTTAGCAGAGAAATTGTGGAAAGACTGGAAAAGCAAAAGGAGGCTCTATTGAAATCTAAAAAGCAACATGAAAAGACCTTGGACCAGCATACGGAAGAGGTCGACGAGGATATCAAAACTAGCTCTGAACTGGTTGCCTTGTTGAAAAAGGGTAAAGCACCAGCGTTGGTTTCGTATCTTAAGAAGAATCAAATTGGCGTCAACTTCAAATTACAACCGGTTATCGAATTTGCAAACACGCCAACGTTGTTGCACTACGCTTCAGTTAATGGATTGACTCACATGTGCCAGGTTTTACTAATAAACTTGAAGGCAGAAAGCACGATCCAAAATAAGTTTGGTAAAACTGCATACGAATTAGCATCTAATTTGAAGACAGAGTACACGTTCCAGATTGCCAGAAGTACACTTGGTGAAGACCATTGCGATTGGACCAATGGAGCTAAAGTTCCAATCTCCAGAACTAAAGAAGAGGTTGAAGAATTGGAAAAGGCCGAGCAAGATGAAGTTAACAAACAAAAACAACTCTTGATTCAACAGTCACTAGAAGATGCTAAAAAGCAGTTCGAGGAGGACCACACCAAGAAATTTGGTAAAGGAAAAGTGCTGCTTCCTAACAAGCAAACTGAGGAGACGAATTTGAATTTGTTGACTCCTGAGCAGAGAATGAGAGTTATGCGTGAACAAAGAGCCAGAGCTGCTGAAAATAGATTGAAAAATCTGAAATGAACAAAAATAAAAAATAAAAGAATATATTTAATTTTTATAGACAGTCGAAATAGCAAGAGTATAATTACTCGTACTTCATAAACACGTAAGTAGCAAATTTTTTATCCCCATTTTTCTGAGATTCGAGAATTCTGGTAATGACCGGATCGTTAGTTGCGCAGTTCGTTGTAGGATCCAAATGGCGGTAGTCCAACAGGCATTTCTTGATTTGCTTCTTACGTATCTGTTCGCTTATTTCTTCAAAGTTTTGTGAATAATTTAGAGCTGAAGTGAAGCTGGCTTGCTTGGTAGAGATACCAACAGGGTTTTCGTCGTCGCCGGAGTCACTCTTATCAGCATCAACGATACTGTCATCATCGTTAAACACGCGTTCACCATTACCATCGCAATCACATCCCATCAATTCGTGCGTGTTGGAATTAGTGTTTTCATGAACATTAAACAAATCTTTCAAATCTGTATTCTTGAAGAAATCTTCGTTGGAATTCTTTGATTCATCCAAAAATTTGTTCGATAAATTGGTCTTGATCAGTTGCCTTTGGAAAATCTTCTCATCGATGCAACCCACAGTTAATAACCTGTATATAAATACTGGTTTCTGTTGGCCGTCTCTGTGGATTCTCGCCATTGCTTGTATGTCCACAGATGGGTTCCAATCATTGTCGAACAAGATCAACCTCGAAGCTCCAACTAGATTCAATCCACAACCTCCAGATTTGGCACTTAGTAAAAAGACAAACTTCTCATCGGCAGCTGAACTATTGAAAGTTGAAATAATAGCGTCTCTCTCTTTAGATGGTGTAGAACCATCTAATCTTGTGCTTGTCAAGTTTAGCGTGTTGAGCAATTTTTCCAGTATGTCCAAAGTTTGAGTGAAATTAGAGATTAAGACGACTTTTTCGTTCCCCAATATATAAATCTCATTTAGAAGTTTAACCAACATGTTGATCTTACCACTCTTGATCTTGTTACCCAATTCATTACGGAACTCGGCATCCGATTCGGATTTTTTATTGCACAGCTCCAAAAATAATCCATCATCTTTCAACAAAGATGGGGAATTGCATATCTTTCTGAACGTAGTGATTAATCCTAAAGAATCATTCATATTGTTACTATTTAACATCCTTCTGAACTGGTTTGTTTGGGCCATCGACATGAACAATTGTACTTGCAATTTTGTAGGAGGGACAAAAATTATGTAGTCCGACCGACTTGTTAGGTATTTGGATATCTCTTCATTTGTTCTTCTTAGTATAAAATTTTTGGTTAGCTTGATCAACTCTTTGGATTTGGTTTCACCTTCTTTTATTGTTTTGGAATTGGAACAATTTGCCTCTCTTGCTCTTAATATAGGTTTCATAAAATCTTTTTGAAAAGTTTTCAAATCTCCCAATATACCTGGATTGATGAAATTTATAATGTTGTAAAACTCCGTTAAATCGTTTTGAATAGGGGTGCCGCTCAAAATGACCCTTCTTTTAACATTGAAACTTTCCAAAGTTTTAAGTACTTTGTTGGATCCGCTCTTTAGTCTATGACCTTCGTCACAAACAACAAGGTCAAACTCCGCTTCTTTCAAATCTTTACACATAGATAGCATTTTCTCGTATCCAATGATTAGAACTTGATATACCCTTGTGCGTGCAAATCCGATTACATTTTGTTTGTCGTTACCACCATTCTTGCCATCAATAGCCAAAACATTGATCTTGTTCAATCCTAACCATTTCTTAAACTCTCTTTTCCAATTTCCAACCAAAGTAACAGGACAACATATCAATATTTTTTTGGCTATAGGGCGTTGTTCCACATTGGGATTTTGACGAAGCAAAATCCAAACTAGTGCAATCGTCTGCAAAGTCTTTCCTAAACCCATTTCATCAGCAAGTATCGCACCATTACCCTTATAGCCACGATACCCCATGACACACTCATATAGAAATTTGACACCTTCTATTTGATGCTCCCTTAAATGTACAGCTAAAGTGGGATCAATGACAACATCCTTGAATAGTTTAGAGTTCTTATCATAATTAGCTGGACGAGGCATCACTATAGCATCTTCAGCGTTGGGATCGTATAAAGGTGTTTCAGCTCTTGGTTTTGAGGTATGTAGTAACGATGTGAACTTCTTCTGTGGGTTTAATCTATGAGGCAGCAAAGTTTTGTTGTTTGAAGCGGTGGAGATCGCAGATGGAGCAGGTGGTGGTGATAGAGCTATTTGAGGTGCTGATGGTGAGCTTGAAGCCTTCAAGATTCTGGGTGGTACTATGGTGGGCCTCAACGGAACCAGAGAATTCAATTTGGAAGTCTGAGTGACAGAGTTTTGTGCTGATCTGTTGACAGCCGGTTCAGGAATTTCACTATCGAGTTCACACTCATAGCTACCGCATTTGAAGACCCCTTTAAAAATCACTTTACTTGACTTATGAACCGTTCCAAGTACTGTTCCATCGTCGTTTTTCAAAATCCCGACATCCGAATCATGGTTTACTATTATTTTCCCATCGCCTTCCCACGTCTTGTTCTTCTTCTGTGTCTGTTTTCTCCAGAGGACGATGTAAGATCTAAAACTCTTGTTGCTGCCTAGCTTCTGATATTTGTTCGGATTTCCAACAGACGTACGAGGTGTGGCAGGCAGATCAGCCAAATCATCGTTGGGCATCAAACCGACCATGTTAATTGAGATCTTCCCCTATACAGTTATAAATGTATAAGTTAAGGCAGCTATGCTTCTTGTACACATGTATGTAAACAAAAACAAACGGGTACATAGAGGAGTTTTGGCGTCGCGTCGCCGCGTCGCGGTATCAATAATCAAGCTGATCGACGAGTCGAGACGAAGCTGTTTGAAGTTTGAACTTTTGAGTGGACGCGGCGGTGTGTTGTTTGAGCTCGCTTATTTACATAACAATAAGCAATTGCCCGAGCATACTGGCTACCCAGTGTTGGGATCTTTGATCCAAGTTGACCCATTGATAATATAGATCGATATCGAGATTGCATAATTGCATAATGGCAAAGATCACGTTTTCTGAAAAAGCCAACAAAGCGGAGAAACCAAAAAGGGTTAGGGCCTCCAGATCTACTACCCCTAAGGCAACTTATAAAGATGGGAAATCAAAAGACCTTGTGATTGCTGAGGTTGTCAGACCGATGGCACCACAGATTTTGAAGATCAATAACCGTGATATCGGAAAGAATTGGCGTGTTGCGTTAGTTAAATTCAATTCTCAAGTTGTGACTGGATCACATATCTCGAAACAAAGAACTTTGAAGAACAACTTTTCTAAGATATACCGTTTGTTCAAGGCCAGGATGGCAGCCCTAGAAGGTTCTGAAGCACACAATAAGATAAGTTCACCTTTGGATATTTTACTTAACGAAATTTGGGACATTGAAAAGAGTGAATTAGGTCCTTCCAAATCAAATGAGGATGGCAAGAGTAATAAACGAGTGGAAATTTCCCAAACCAACGCTGCTATCGCGAACGGTAAAGTAGTTAACGATGAAGATGCAAGTGGTTCATCGAGTTCTTCCGATGAAAGTAATGATGCTATTAGTGCTACTACTGCTGCACCAACCACTACTATTGTTACTCGTACTTCCAACGGTAATACTGATGACGCTGAAGAATCTTTCCATTCAACTGTCAACCTATACAGTGAAAAGTTGAAGTCGATGGTACTTGAATTGGACGAGTTGAAGTCGGTTTGTGTTCAAAAGATAGTGTCAACTTCGAATTCATCGAACATTTTCCCAAGAAGACCATCCCTTCCAACGGTTGAACAAATTACAACAAATATGCGCAAAGCTATACAAGTTGCAAATGATGCTAAATCATTTGGGAAGCATCCGTTTGGTTGCATTTTAGTGGGGCCAGACAACGAGGAAATTTTAATTCGTCAAGGAAATGTGAATACTTTGAACCATGCGGAATCAACGTTATGCAGATTTGCGTTCGATATGTATCCTCCTGGATATCTGTGGAGATGCACATTGTATACAACCTTTGAGCCTTGTTGTATGTGTGCTGGTTCCATTTACTGGAGTAACATTGGAAGAGTTGTGTTTGGATTGAAAGAGGATAGATTGTTGCAATTGACAGGTAATGATACTGAAAATATGACCTTATCTTTAAGTTGTTCTGAGGTGTATGCTAAAGGTCAAAAGGATATCCAAGTTTTAGGACCTTTTGAAGAGTTTAAAAATGAGATTGAGAAGGACCATCTAAATTTTTGGAGTGGAAGATCTTGATTCGGTGACTCTATATGTATATTTATGTTTTTGAGAAATAAATTTGAAAACCTGTAAAGAAATAGTGGTTGTATATTTGAATGGAATTGAATTGAATTGAATTGAATTGAATTGTTCAAAATCGTTTTCTTGAATGTATGTAGCAAATGGAGAGTGAGACTAACTTGTTATGTTGAGGGTTGAGTCTGATTCTTTGAGGTAATATATATATAATATATGCAGGTTTGAGGTTCAGAAGTGCCCCCAACCCCAGATTCGTTAATTAATAAAAGTGATCCCACCATGCCGTTGGCTACGCCGCATTTGGGATTTGTAGAAGCGTGTGGCTGATGCTTTGGCGAGTAGAGTGGCAGTTGGGGGCAACCGAACAATACAAGTGAACGGATCTAATAAGTGGCACATCTGCGAGGATCACCTGATGGGCGTTCAGAAGGCTTGTGCCGTGTATGTATATAGCGAGCTATATATATATATAAAATATATTATATAGTGCAGACAGGTCCGATGAACAGAGCCAGTCAAATAAATACCAATTCCTTAATGGTACGACTCTAATGGTGATAAGGATCTGGTTTCATCGAGTATCTATAAATATTCGGCCGATCACTAGTATGCAAATATTGCAAGTACTGTATAAATTAAATGGCTGTGGTACAATTCTATATATATATATATATATACTAACTATAATTACAAAATAGGGGTGACGCGACAATCCATCTCGGGAAAACAAAAAAGAGCTGCTACTAGTAAACAATTTGTATAAAAATTAAGATCGGACAAAGCCAACAACGTACAAGTCAAATTGAACAAAACTCAACAAAGCCGGACAACAGAGAAGAGTGGGATGATTACATAAGGCTTTATATGCTCGTACCGAATACGGTTACCCCCGACGCGTGGATGCGTGGGAACAAGGGGCCGGCTGCGAGCCGAATAGCCGCTGCATGTGCGTGAGCCGTGGGCTCTGCTTTGTCTATTTGCATGCATGCATGCATGTGTATTTATTTGCATTTGAATTTGAATTTGTTATAAATTTGTTTGTGCGGTGCGTGCCGTGGCCACCGGGCTGCTGGCGCTGGGGTCAGCGACCCAGCCAGTCACCGTGCCGGGACTCCTCCTCCCCCAGGCCGCTCAGAAATTTCGATCGATCGATCTATATATTATGTACGTGCACAATTCCCGTCTTTCTTAATCCCATCAGGTCTTGCTACGCTACTGCTATTCTGCTATTTTGTTGTGTGGTGTTTTCTACCACTACTTGTTGTACAAACTATAGCTTGTCTGACAATTCAATGTGTGTATTTGCAATATGCATGCATAAGTGGTAAGTACATTTCATCACTTTAAAATTGATGGACGATTAGCATCTCTGCATTCGTCCTCCATGGCCCATGGGGTCCCCCCTCCTCCCCCCCCCCCTGGTACCATTATACCATATATATATATGCCTTCCCATGAGTTAATTAAAATAGCCGTGGATATCTCTACTCACGTCTCTCGATCAATTATTGTATACTTTTGATTTTGCGTACATGCTATAAAATGTTCTCTCTTTTCTCTCTCTTTTTTTTTCCCGATCTCTTTCTTTATTTTAAACAGGGTATATCGCTTTTCCACTTGTGCTGTGCTTTTATTATCTTGTCTGTTATTTATTATTACTCTTCATACTTATATTTTGATCATTATTACTATTAACACCCTTTGAGAATCGCCATCATCCTATCTTACATACTCTATTCCTCATCTCCCCCATTTCGTTGTTTCAATCACATCAATTGCCAATATATAATGAAGCTGTCCATGATCGATAACCCACAGGAGGACATCAAATCTCCATTGGACACTTCTCCTTCCTCTTCTTCTTCTTCACACACCTCAACCACTACTGCCCCCACAACAAATACAAACATCGCTACTACATCTTCTGCCTCTTTATCCTCCTCTTCCAAGAATTCAAACAGTGCACCTTTATCACAAGAGTTGAGAAAGCATCTTCACATTAAATCCGAACAGAGAAGACGGGAGCGAATCATCGATGGATTTCAAAGATTGCGTTCCATCGTGCCCAACATCCAACATCAGAGTGATTCTAAAGCTCAAGTACTACGGAAAACTACAGAATATATAGATTTACTGCATCATCAAAACACAAATTTACTCAACAACTTTGAACAGTTGAAAGAGTATACTTTGGCTTTACAATCCCAAATCACACAGATTACAGGGAAACCTCCTCCCATCTCGTTGGAAATGCAGAATCTCTTAGGTCAACACCAACAAGTCAATTTTCAGGATCCGTATTACCATGCTGCTGCATACCAAAATCAACATATCCCCATAGCAAATCCAAATCCAAATACAAACACAAATACGTTCCCCCATCAAAGCTATATAAATAATCCTCAATACCAAATGCATGCTCCTTATCCAACAGTGTACACTCAGGATCCTCTATTTCCACCTTCGACGATCGTCCCTCTATCTCAACTACAACACCAACCAAGACTGCTAGCACAACTTCCAAATCCATCACAATTAACGGATTCAAAGGGCAATAATAATACTAATAATAATAATAATATCAACAAACTGAGCTTCCCACCTCCTCCTCCTCCAATATTTCCAACTAATAACCAAAGCTCGCATCCAGTTCTTACTCAGATTGACAGACGATCGTCGACTTCTTTGGATCTGTCTTTGAGATCTTCAATTTCTTCAACTTCATACCCTTCAAGGCATACATCCGACACATCGTACTTGTTGACAACCGATGAAAGCCCAATTACAAAAGCTTCGATACCTTCTACTCTTACAATTCCAGTCACGCCTACAAGCAATCCCGCTATTTTCAAACCACCAATTTCACCGGACAATAATAGGTGCGGGCCGAGCGTAGAAAATAGCACGGCTATTACCATAATTCCGCAGACCCATCTTCCACAACTCCACGCTCAGCACATTAAAAAAGAGGAACAACAGCAACAGCAACAGCAGCAGCAGCAGCAGCAGCAGCAGGAACCTGTTGGTTCTCGGTCAGCAACTACAGACTATAACTGGGGTTCCCGAACTTAATTAATAGCATACAAATATTGTGTTTACGTGGTTTGTTTTGTTCTACTCGTATAAATTTTCCAACCTACCCATACCTATATATATACCTATACTCATACTCTTCGCTTCCTGTTTTCATTCTTCTATTCATTGCTTATTTTTTTTAGTTTGTATTTATTTGTTTTCTTCATTCATTTTTCATCTTCCATCTTGTTATTTATTTTCCGTATTGTATAGCTATACATATATGTATACATGTATATATTATATTTTATATAATATATCCGCCACCCAACCACCCAACCTTCTGACATATTCAAATAATATAAAAAAGATTATACTTCATATAACATATATGCGATCGGCGCCACTGGTGTGGTGCACCGGCCGGCAATAAAAGAAAGACAATGTCCAGTGCTCCCTCCCCCCAAGAAGCAGAAGCAGAAGCAGAGGAAGAAGCGCGCGCGCGCATCCCAAAGCGGACGCAAGAGATCAAACAGGAAGCGGGAAGCGGGAAACATTAAAATTTATTGTAATCCAAATTCCGCTCTGCACAGCACGCACTGCACAGCCCGCCCGCCCGGGTTGGTTTCCTGCCTGCGGCATCTTCCCGGTACCCGCCACAGTGGCTGGTGCGTGTGTATACACATGCATGTACTCTTTTTATTTATTCTACTTCGGGCGCTACAAAAAGGGTAGCGCATCTCCTTGTTCTTGGTAGAGTATCCCTACTTCCTGGATCCCTTTTAGTACTTCTTCTGATTTTTAATTTAATTTAATTTGATTTGATTTAATTTAATTTAGTTTTTACCTTTTCTTTACTTGATGCATATCTCTTTTATCTAACTTGCTTACTTCCAGAAATGAACATTGCTTGTTTACCCTACCTTCCAGCAGAGAAAATTGATGCCATCAAGCACTGGAATTTGAATATAGAGAGTAATTTGCAAGAATCAAAAATTGATGGAGAATCCAACAGGGGGGATGATGATGATGATGATGCATCCGAAACCAAAGAAAATGATACCATGCTTGAGTTGAGAAAGAAAACCAGTAAGTTGAGTATCAGTACCGGCAACTACCTCTCCGATAGAACAAACGAGGCTGAGCCCTTTAAATTTAAAGAGATTCAACAGGACTCAATAGATCCAAGTACTCTTTCAAAAACTGATGGTAAGATCGAATATATCAAAAATTCAATCAACGTTTCCCAATTTCTCAAACCACAAAGTTTCAAACATCATAGGTTGCATAAATCTTACTTGAACCAACACTCTAGATCCTTTAAATTCAAATTAAATTTGAATTGTCCAAAGAGTCCCAATGACTCACAACTTCAAAAAAATGATTTCATGTTCAACAACGAGTTGAAAATGAATGCCTTACAATATAGATATTTGAGAATCACAAAAGATAGATTGAAAGATTCAAAACGGATCTCTGTTCTCTGTAGAATGTGTTTACATAAGAGATGGATTTACCACGAATGGTTTTCGGATCATATGGCGTTATCCCATGGAATAGTAGATATCTCCTCTTCCTTTTCTTTAAGCAATCTGAAACCGCATGATATTGTGGCACTCCCTGGCCCAGTGGCTTTCTTCAAAATAACCCCGAGACAGTTGAAACGGTATCATTGTCAGTGTCCAAATTGTTTAAAGTGGATCCGAATGGGGAACCCAGAAATTCTTAATCAAATCATCGTTGAAAGTGAGGAGTTGAAGATGAAGAAAAGTTTGTTCACCGAGTATTTTTTACATTTCATGGAATGTTCCCAATACGTTCGAGCTGGAATTACAAAATGATTCATCATAGACGTTAAAAATATTTTTCAACAAAAAAAAAACCAAAAACATACATAGATATATATTATTATTTACTATACAGAACAATCATCTAAAAAACAACAGACAAAAAAGGAAAAACAAAATACAAAATATTTCATCTCTTTTATAAAGAGGAATTCAAAATACCACCAGAGTAGGCCAAACTCCACGTTCTACTCTGTCCGTTATCCAAATAACTATCAGACCAAGAGTTAGAAGAAAAGAATGAATACGAAGATGAAGGGTCATATAAAGCTTGGTTTAATCTCAAGATACCTGTCCATCCACTGTTAACTGTATCGATGATAAACTCAAGTTTACTGTTCCATTCCTCTCTGACAAACTCTGCCTCTCTAATGAACCCAGAAGCAGCAGTAATTGGAAGCATATGGATACCGTGAATATACTCAACGTTATTTCCAAAGTAGGTCGTGTAGGCAATCTTGTTTTGGAATAGAATACCGGCAACTTTGTTACCGATATATTCCGATGGTTCGACAGTGTTATCATCATGGTAGTAGTAGTAGTAGTTCATCGATCTCTTCATTATGGATAACATCAAATCTCCTCTGTGAACCATACCGGAATCCCCAACAACAGACCCCCATAATTTCATACCGTAATAACAGTGGTAGTCCTCGGACGATGACTCTTGGTTCAACCCATCACCCGCGCTCGTCAACCCACTAGCCCAAGAGTGACCATGGAACCAATCAAACATTCTGGAAACAGGGAAGTAGGCATCATCGCTCGATGGATTCACAACGTCTCTTATCAAAGAGTTGACCCAATCCTTGTTATCATTGGCCCAAGTACCACCGTTCTTTGCATCGACATAACCGACTACAGCAGCAGCATGGATGAAGTATCCATAGTGGAAATGATGATCGTTGTAATGGGCGGATCCAAAGTCAAGCCCAGAATCTCCCGATTGTGAACTGGAAGAGGTGACACCACCATACCTTGTGTCATACATCAATGGATAGTATTGCTTGTTGTTAGTGAACGTTTCAAATGCAGTCTTCAGAGCAGATAGTGTGGATTTGGTAACATCTTCGTCTCCAATGATTTCAGAAACAACTAACAGGATCTGTGCATATTTATCAATGATCTTTCCCGAATAGTAATTGGATGTTTGACTTGAAACCAAAGATGGAATATCAACTGACAATTCATTGTTTGCCACTTGAGCTAACAATTGCAATTGCTCCGGACTGTACGACAATTGGGAATCTTTCATTATTTCAGCAAATGGCAAAAATCCAATGTCAACATTCAAGCTTTCCGTCATCGATAATGTGTTTGTTAAGAATCCGTACATGTAACCTTTAGTTGGAGAGTATAATTTGATTCCCGTTGCAGTAGAAGAAGTACCTGCAGTTAAAACATCAATATGATGTTGCAAGGCAAACGTGAGAATCGTGGCCGATGCAGATGAACCTTCAGTTGTGTAGACGAACTCATAAGCAGCAGAATCTCCACCATCGTACGAACCTTTCACCTCGCAACTTAGTGCATACATACCAGCAGCTTCGTCATAATAAGCATCAAGACCAGAATCTGGTGCTGGTGCAACTTGAATGGTCAAGCCATCAATAGCAGAAGAACCAACCAAGGAGTATGCACTTGCAAACCTCAACTCAAAGTCATCTGTAGAGAATGATTCAGGAACAGTCACGTATATCAGCCATTCAACCCCGTTGTATAGGGTGACCCTGTACTTCAAGATTCCATCAGCCAGTGCACTCGATATTTCCTGTGTGAACGAAGAGATTCCAATTTGAGAATTTATTTCAGGAACAAGCGCACCATTGTAAATGGCAGATCCCATACCCATTCCTTCAACCAAAGGAATATCGATAAAGTTATCATCGGTACCATCAGATAAAGTAACCAGCGCGGACATGGCATGCATTTCAGTCAAGTCCATCTCGATATTTGAAGAGGTTAAAGTTGTGGCAGAGAACACCAACGATCCAACTAAAATTGGATTTGAATAATAATCGGCACTACCATCAGAAACATCCCCAAAAGTTTGGTCGGATTCTAAAGTGTGTGAAACTGCAAGACCGTAGTACTTTGACGTAACATAGAAAAAGGAGTATGGATAGGTGAATACTGGTTGGTCTTGGTTGTCCACCATCAAATTGGTGTAGAACTTGTTGGTTTCATAAGGTGTGCCTTCGTTGTCAACACCTGAATTGATTTTCAAATACAATGGTTCGCGTGGGAAGACACTTGGTGGAGCGTCTGTACCAATCGCTTCAAATAAATTAACCGTTTTGGCAATCGAAACAGTTGAGGTGGTGGAAGTGATGGTAGTTGATGAAGTCAACAATGTTGACGATGTAGAATCCGGCACAGTACTGGTGATCACTGTTGACAAGGTACTTGAAGAAAGGGATGTCTCTCCTTCCGATGTCGATGTCGTGTCTTCACCAGAAGAGGTGGAATCAATTAAAGAGCTAATCTCAGTGGAAGAAACACCAATCTCAGTAGATTGCAACAAATCAGTTGATTCCAAGCTAGATATCTTTGATGAAGAATTTGCATAGTTGTAGAAGCTGCTACTCAAGGAGGTAATTTTTGCAATCGAAGACGATGAAGCTGTTGTGATAGTAACTGCTTCAGTCAGAGTAGCCGTATTGATAGTGTTTGACAACGATGAAGATCTGGTGCTGACAGATTGAGTTGATGGAGATATTGACTCCACAGTTGAGATAACAGTACCAGTCCAAATAGAAACATCCGAGGATAATGAAGTTGAAAAGATGGTCGAAGTGGTGGTCGAAGCAGACGATAAAATGGTAGCGACAGGGGAAGTTGGCTCGGCAATAGAGATGCTGGCACTGTTAACACTCTCAACAGCAGATGTACTAGCATCTTCTTCTTTAGTCGAAGACTTACTGTTTTCTGCAGTATGTCTTCTTAGAATGACAGTAGATGGAGTGTTATTGTATACCGTTTTTGTTAAAACACTTTCTGTTACCCAGAGTGTTGTGGTGGTGGTTGAATCGGTGGTAGTAACGGTAACTGTCTTAGATAGCACCGAAGTCAACAGTAAACTTAAGGAAATAGTATTGAGGTTAAATTTCATGTCGGGAGCTAAATATTTAATTTTTTGACTTGAATTTTCCTTTTTCAAAAAAATGAGATTTGATTTCCTTAACAACAAAAAAAGAATAAAAAAGAGTGACTAGTAGCTAGAAAGATCTAATAAATGAATGAATGACCAAGCGGTGGGTAAATTGCTAAACGAAAGAATCAAAGTTAAAGTATTAAATGGAGATATTTAAGAAAAAAAGACTGGTTTTCCAACATATAATTCAATGAGGGGGGCAGCCCGCCTAAGCAGGAGTAGTTGGACATATATATATCAGATCGATCTAAAATCAAAAATAGCTCTCGATCTAATGATCGCTCTGAATCTAAACCAGCCATCTACAACAATTAAAAGGCAGACCACCGTGAATTTAGCCCCATACAGGGATCGCCATTTCTTGTTTTTGGGCCAGTAGATCTCGTGCTACCCCAATTTAGCCAAAAGCCAAGATCTGAGCTGCGCGGCGGGAACAACCAGCCATCTCTCTTGACTGCCTTGCCGTGCTTGCACTGCCATGATATCGACACTTGATTGTCGTGCGCGCGGGATGTGTGCTGCTTATGCACACAATTACGTCATGACCATTCTTGTTTCTGTTTACGTAAGTGCTGATTAAGCTTCTTTCTGTAGATCGAAATCAAAGTTGCAAGAAAGATGGTTATGCCATCCAATCTTATTGACAACTTCGAACGTTGGCAAAGGATTTAACAGCAAATATACATCCGCATACTTGGGAGAGATCTAAAATGCAAAATCAGCAGGTTCAAAATCAGCTTTATGCTTCTTTACAATACATAATATCCAATACCCATGAAATTGATTCATTATCAAAATCTTTGTCGACATTGTTACCTGTTATCTATCGGACAACTTCCTCATCTCATCTGAATGGCATAAGCTGTAGTCTTTTTGAAGTCTTAAAGTCAATTACAGTTAATACTCCAGAATTATTTTCTCCGACTGAAACATTTGAATTGGTTCATTCGTTTCTACTCGATTTGAAAAATTATCATCTGAACTCCCCACTATCTGAAGATGATGGCATCATCGAGCCTTTTGACTTATTTGATGGTAGTGTCCCATTACCCTTGAAACACTTGTTATATTTATCTGATCAAGAAATTGAGTTGGCTGTTATACAGTTGCATGAACTTGTAATCCATCAATCACACAAGATTCACTGGATTGATGTGCCCATAGAAGAACTATGGTCGCCATCTTTTTTCGCTTCTTGCTTTTCAGAATTTGTGAAGGCTAGAGTACTAAAGGTTAACTCCATGCTGCCCGATTTTGCCTTCATATTCTCTGCTATTGACTCGCTTACTGAATATGAACTTTATTCAGATGATTTAGATCACTGGTTGAACGGATTTTTGATCCCATTGTCAAACCTTTCGAAATATCCAGCAATTCCAACTTTGGCTGACTGGGAAGATTTATTGCAGATAAGTGATCAAACAGATATCATCTTGAACTTAGCTGTAGAATCAGGTGACTATGAAACGATAATCAACCGCGCTTTGGTCCCATATCTATCGTACGTTGAAAAGGGGTGGACGTTTTTCAACCAATGGCTAAGCCAACGTGGAATTAAAATTATCGATGAACCGGATACTTTAAAAACAGAAAAACAATTTGGGATCATTGTCGAGATCTTGAGACAACATCGCTTGTTACTTGCTATTGAAAAAGAAGATTCGATACGTGATGAATTTGCAAGCATACTTTTATGGATTATTTATTCTTCTAAAACAGCAACTTTATCAACATTTGTCTATATGAAGGAAATATTGGTGACTTTGAAATCATTGAACCTGTCTTCTGGTTCTGAAAATATGTCCATCACCGATTTGGCTCAAGTATTGGAACCTGAGGGAGCTTACAAGAATATCAACCCTACCAAGTCTTTGGTTAAAGACTTTGAAAAACACGTCGAAACGGCTGAAAGATTGTACGCCAACGAGATGACATTACTGGAAATTGTTCACTTGTCTAATTCTGATGAGAAGAAACAATTACAGGAGTTGGAAAGATTCATCAACAACGAATCCAAATACGGAAAGAATGCTAAGCAATGGGATTTATTGCTCAGCTCCATTTACTGGGTTTTCAAAAACACCAAGATATTCAACAAGATCTCCACTGAGCAATTGGACATTATTATCTTTGACAAGTTGTTGAATTTAAAGTTCTTCGATATCATCTCAACTAAATTTGCCAGTAAGTACTGCAGTCTGACGGATGAAAAATGGGACAGTCGTATCGTAGCTCAGGCTTGGTTATTTTACAAGAAGTCAACTAACTGTGACAAGTACATTGGTAACTTGAAAAACAGTTTGGATACTTTGAAATTGATTAAAAATAAAGACAGTCCAGAGGCTATCAGATTAACCAACTTGATCGACGCCACCAATGAACTCTTAGACTGGAAATTGTACTTTGAAGTTGGTGTTCCATTATATCCTGAACAAATTCTTAGAATCAACGATCCATTTAAGATTGTTTCTAAAGTCTTGGAACTTAATGAGGAGAGCTACCTTCAAACTCCTAAATTGTTCAATCTATTGAAGCTATTGATATATGGATTAGGTTGTTTTGAGCAGGACAAATTATTTGAACATGCTGATCAACCAACAACTGACACAAACCCATTGCTGATCAAACTAAAGTTGAAAGAATTGGAGTTCTCCTCCGTTTCTGACTTTAAGTTCTCATATGATCTATCAATTGAGTTGCTAGATCTTGCAATTGAAAACAAATTAGCCAATTATTCCATTTTCTCTCTAGTCCAAGAAGCAAGGTACACTTTCTTCCAACTTGTCAAGAACGAGTATGACGATTACCCAGAATTGGGTTTATTGGATTGCAAACTTAAGTTATTGAGTAAGCTGATGTTTGTAGCACCAACAGATTTCAACTCGAACGTTCTGGAACAGTGGCAAGTTTTAAACGCCTCAAAGGATCACTTGGAGTGCCAATTATCAGAACATCATGAAGCTCACTCAAACCAGCACCAAAAGGGCGACTTGCAGTCTAGGCTACAGAGATCTCTGCAGTCGTCTGCAAGTGAGATATTGCGCACTAATGAAGGCGCTGAAATAGGTAAAAATATCATTGGATGGATCGTTGGGGCACAGTAAATGACCTTCACATGTGTATAGGCTTTGCTAATATTAAGGTTGGAAAAGAAAGGCTAACTAAGTAATTTTGACTTTCTGTTTTTTCATATATATATAAACGAAAAAAAAACTATATACAATAAAACTAAGTATAAACTTAAACATCTTTTCTTCTAATGTAAAATTTACAGCAAAATATTATATATATCTACTTGTTTATTTTCGGCCGAATGCTAGGTGCTTGAAAACAGTGTCGTCTTCATCATCATCACTGAAGGGAAACGACAGTTGCTCTTTCTTTTCAGGTGGCTGGTCCACTTGCCACCCCGTAGGTCTCAAGAATTCGGGATCTTTGCTAGAAATTTTCTGCTCATGTTCAGCTGACATCTTAGTTAATTCGGCATTTTCTAGCATTAGCGTATCCTCTTTCACCCGTTGGTCTTTCAACCACAGATCTGGGAAGTCTTCAATACTAGCTGCGGATTCAGTTAGATTTTCTAGCTTGAACTTATCGCTATTAGGATCAGAATTGGCATTATTACCAGCCATTTCATCTATTTGGTCAATCTCATCAACAGTTATTAGCTTCTCGTAAAATTCAACCACTTTGGGGTGAGTTTGGATCTTGGACGGATCAAAATTAATCACCTGAAGACCACGTCTATTGGTTGCTCTTGATAACGCAACATACGCTTGACCTTTTTCAAAAACATAGCGTAAATTAATGGTCACCAGAGGTAAAGTCTGACCTTGAGATTTGTGAATGGAGAGAGACCAGGCCAATATGAGAGGAATCTGGGTTCTGGAAACCAATGCCCTTTCAAACTCATCTTCAACACTGAATGTTTCTGGTTCCACTAGCACTTCTCTTGTGTTACCATCAGATAGAATGAATCTGACCAATGGCATACTACGCCCTTTGGAAGCTGACCGAAGAAGACGTATCGTTTCCTTTTTTCTTTCTACATTCTTTGATACCGACTCCGGAACATCAACTGATGAGGTATCGATCTCGCTCATGAATGAAAATACATCCTCGTCAAAATCACTATCAATCTCCTCTGGGTTTTCAACCAAATGTTTATCAGGAGATATATCTTTGCTCTTAATCTTTCTTTTGTCTTCGTTAATTCCTTCATTCCATATTTCAGAATCTGGTTCATTGATTGATCTGTAAAAAGAGTATGTTTCTGGGTCCACAAAGTCAACTACTTTGCCCAATGAGCCATTCACAAGAGTCTCGTCAAGATTTTTAATAAGCATCACTTGAGCGTTCTTTTTAAGACAGATCTTCTCTGGAGCTAGAAAATTGGAAAGCAAACTTTTCCTCGTCTGTTCATCTTCAACTGACCCACCTTCAAACGATTTAAATCTAATTTCTTTGCCGGGCAAACGTTTCAATTGTGAGCTGTTTGCATTCTCGACTTCTCTTCTTGTTGCAAATAGTTGAGCCGGTGTAACTCCTTCTCGTGAAGGCAAATTCCTAGTCAAAGCTGAGAATTTCTTTGCTGTTTGAGGTGTTACCTGTCCATTTCTCACTTCGTTTAACATGTTAATAAAATCTCTGTCAGATTGTTGTCTGAAAACTTTCTTCAAAATAATAGTATACTTGATTGCTTCCTTCCAGCTGTCAGATTCAAAAGCAAAAACAGCCTCTTTATCTTTCGAAACGGGTGGCAATTGGTAGAAGTCACCACATATAATCAACTGAATACCGCCAAAAGGATGTCTGTTTCCTCTGATCTTTTTTGCAATCGCATTCAATTTATCAAATAATTCGCCATCTATCATTGAGATCTCATCAATGATCAAAACTTTTAAGTTGAGCCATCTAGCCTTGTTTTTCTTGTTTCTTTTGATCTTATTCGTCAGTTGCTCTACCGTCCCTTTACCCAAACCTATTCCAGTAAATGAATGCAAGGTTTGGCCTCCAACATTACAAGCGGCCAAGCCGGTTGATGCGGTGACGCCTACAGTGCCCGAAGAGTGCTGCTGCCTCAAAGATTTAATCAAAGATCGCAAAAGAAGCGATTTACCGGTACCTGCCGAACCAGTGTAGAAAATGTTGGCACCTTGTCTAGCAAGTTCAATAACTTTATTTTGCTCCTCACTTAGCGTAACAGCTTTCACAACTTTTGTTGTCGATGTAGAGTTCATGTGACTTTTATCACCATCATTCTGAGGTAATCGTATAGACGTATCCGTTCTCGTTATACTAGCAAAGGCGGATGGGCGCTGTGTAAGCAACTCTAACTTCGCATTGTTGTTAGCTGACGTGGATATTGATCTTTTCTGTACAACTGCTTGAAATGGTTGTTTCCACATTAGTTGAGGTATAGGTTCTTCCGGAGCTTTTGGTGTTTGTGTACGGTGTTGACTTTGGGATGTGGGAATTAAGGATCTTGATGGTATTGCGGGCGACGATTTGGTGGGCGAGGAGCTTGGAGAGGATATAAGTACCTTTTTACCATTTCTGGTGGTTATTCTTATAGGAGGTGATTTTGTTGAAAGTTGAGTAATCGGGAGTTGGTTTCTTAGGGTGACAGGAGACGACGCAATACTCCGTCCTGGTGTCTCTATTAGTGCGTTTGGTCGGTCGGTTTGTTTTGGCATTTGTACTCTTCTAGCATGTCCCTCTAAAGCTTCTATTGCTGGAGAGCATTTACTTCCGTAAGAAGGATCTAAAGAAGCAAAGTATTTCATGAATCGAATCGCATCATCAAGAGTTATTCCACCGTGCCAGAGCTGGGGAACGGGTTGAGATTGCTCATCTTCGTCTTCTTCTTCACGTTCATCTGATTCGATTAACTCAACAGAATTATGTATACTGTTGGGTGCTTCTTCAAAACTATTAGTCAAAGACACTATCTGGGGCTCATCTACTTGGGAGGACATACGTACCTTCTTAATCATGATCTGATCACCATCATCAATGTTTGAAGAGAATGAAAAATTAAGGTCTTCCGATGATATTTTTCTTTTCGCTTTGACAGGCTCATTAAAATTCATCCCTAAATTTGTATGTATCTTATCCATGGTGGTCACACTGTGCGCAGAACGATTTATTAGTAGTGAAAATCTTAACAGAGTTCTTACTCTTGTCGAATGGGAAAGCAGCTGCATAAGACGAGTTCAAGTGTAGGTTCCAAAAGTATGCAGAAGCTAGAAACACATGTGTGATGGCAATTGCAAAATAAGAAGTAGTCTAAACTTGACACGTCGCTTCGATGATTCCAAGGCTTGATGTGTCTCCAACTCAGGGGGATCCTCTCAAAACTATAACAGCTCTTAATTATTTAGAAAGATACATGCATGCATGCATGCATGTCAACAAAAAGTACTCGCCTCTGTGAAGCGTCGATCGATCGCGTCGCGTCGCAATCTGCAAATGAGTGGTCAGTGGTCACAGCTCACTGGTGCACAGGTGTAGGTGTACTTGTTGTGCGTCGATCGACTTGCCTCGCTCGGCGGCACGCAAGGCAAAAACAATTTAGCTAAATTATGTGACGTTAACAAACAAAGAGGTTTGGAGCTTTTTTTTGCACAGGCCTCCTGCTAAATTTTGTAATAGTGTTCCTTCGGGAATAGCTCTTTTGCGGAGTATCTAATTCTTAGACAAGTGTGTTGCCGTTTGTTTTTTTCTACCTATTGCATATATATCACGTATTGGTTATCCAATTTGTTTGTGCATTTTGATTGGCGAAAAATCAGCTAGGCTAATCGTGAAAATTTTCTATTTTGATCATTTGGTTTGATTTGATTGATCACTATCATTTTTACCCGTTGAACTCATATATTGCCACCGGTAGCATTTCTGCACTATACCATTTTTCTCGCCTTTCTTCATTACCATTGTGAATAACAGGACTTTTCATTGAAACCTACAACAATTGTTGGCTGTTTTTTTTTTTTTTTCAAAATCAACACATTCATAAAATGCGTATTACCAAGAAGGATTTCGTTGAAAAACAAGAGCTGGTAAGTATTTGTTTGTTTTGTCATTTATATGACACCTAATTAGGTCTTTGATTGCACTACAGAGTTGTACAAGTTATTCTAACATTATTTTTTACTTTTTTTCTTTTAGCCAAAGCCAATTCAAGAGCTTGTTGACAAGCTGACAAATTGCACCTTGGAGGAGTTTCTCGAAATAATTGATCGGAAATCATCTGAACCTTGGAATGGTTTGAGAGTTTATCTTTACCATTACATTCCAGTACTCGACAGAATGGATGAGCTTCTGGAAAAGCATATCATAAAGTACAGCTTGGATCAGGAGTACCCATTGCTTCAAGAAACAACCCCAGATGATGAAAGAATAATATGCTCCCTATTGAATTACACATACAAGCTATTGGAACATTGTCATAACAAGGAAATTTACAACAGTCCGGACAGAATCTTTCTGATATTAAAATCATATTCCATGAAAGTGAGACTGTCTGCTTTGAAGCTGACTTGCCTGATATGCGAAAGATTTGCTCCAACTCAAAGTGCCAAATTCAATGCACCTGCAGAGACCAAGGAGCTACTCTTGAAGTTGTCCACTTTCTTCCCACCTCAGGTAGTTTCGATGTATACCAAGCCAACTACCATTGATATCACAAAACAAAATGAATCACAGAATCATGTACATTCAGAATCACAGGTCACTATTTCAGTTCAACATCAGCATCATGGAAAATCCAGAAAAAATAAAAAGAATAACGAGAAACATCAAGCATTGGTTCATATGAGCTTACTTGATTGTATTACTCCTGATGCCCGCTTTCCTTCGAAATGGAAGTATTTGGATTTCAAATATTACAATGCTAGTGCTGACAGCAAGAAGCGTAGCAGGAAAAGCAACGTGGGACGTTCAACTTCAGATTCAACTACTTCAGGTAAGTCTAAGAAGAGATCACAGAAACAAGAAATTTTAAATACGCAATCCAAGAAACAAAAGAATGCCAATCAATTGAGCACTTTACCCGGTGATTCGAATGCTGAAGGCTTGTCTCATTTCATCCTTAATGAAGACGCCATAAAAAAGCTGTCATATCAGCAGATCTATGATAAGGCTGTTGGAATCATTCCTAAAGGTAGATGGTTTGATTTTGCATTGCATGTGTATATAGCTAAAGCTTTTAACAATAAATCCTACGAAAGCATCAAGCTAAGAGAAGACTTAGTCACCATGAAATGTCTTGCTGTTGCTGCGGCATCTTGCTCAACTTTCTACTCAGTTATGACAAGCTCAGTGTTTGACGAAGAACCATATTTGTTAAGCTATATGTCGGATTTAATTAATCCGGATAATAACGTTGCATTTGACCCATCATACGCAGCTTTGCGTGCTTTCATTAGTATTTCTGGAAAGAAGAACAGTGGCGGTGATTTAATGAGAGCTCTTGGAGGTAATGTGAATCATGGCTTGTTGTTTCATATTTTACGTTCTGTTTTAAAGGCTTCTAAGGAGGATAAGACAGATATGGATCAATCATATCTCAATTATTTCTTTAACCTAATTGCAAATATGCTTGAAAGCGCATATCTGGCTTCACATCTAAGGTCCGCAGGGTTGATGAACATATTGCTAGAGTTCCTAACCTTAAGAAACACCTTTCGTATGACAAGATCCGGCCCTTTACAACTCATTGAACTGTTTTTGAAATCTTTACCAGAGGTTTTGGATGATTTTATTTCTAATAACGGTTTTACGATCTTGATTGACTTGTTGGCTTACGAGGTTGATTTTGCATTGGAGAATCCAGGTTTTGATGGCGGTGCACCAATTGATGCTACTGTTTCACACAGTATAACTGTTAGACAAGTGAAAACGATCAACTCTTTACTAAAATTGGTTCATCATTTGATTGTCCTTCACCAAGGTGATAGAATGAGAAATTTATATGATTCACCTATTCTAAAAAGTTTGATCAAAATTATTGAAAATCCCGCTGTATTTGGTTTCGAACTATTAACTGATACAGTTAATATATTCAGTGGTATCATCAACAATGAACCTACAGCCTTTGCAATTTTGAATGAGGTTGGCGTTATCGATTCATTTTTCAATAGTTTTGAAGGATTGCTAGGAAAGTACGCTGATTTATTATTACTTCTTCCTGAAGCCATCGGTGCCATTTCATTGAATAAAGATGGTTTGAAAAAGGTTCTGGAACAAGATATAATTATTAAATATTTCACAATTTTCAAAGATGCCACATTGTGCAAAGAATTGTTAAGAGAGGAGAATGCTACTTCTTTGGGATTTGTGATGGATGAACTTGCCAGACATCACCCGGATCTAGAACCAGTTATCAAGACATGCATACTAGATATTTTCTTTTCAATTCCTGAATTGGTTCATTTTGACCCAATTAAGTTCCATCAGTCACCAAATGGATCATTGTATTATTCGAGAAATGATCCAGTTTTGAAACTTGAAGATGGAGAAAAAGAGTTGGATATCTGGGAAACTAGCAACGAAGGTGATTTATTGGAATGCACTACGATGTTTTTAGCTGCTTTAGTTGAGAATAGCTCGTTTTGGAGACAAGTTGTGGATCGAGTCACTGTGGAAGACTGTATCAAATATGTCACAATTGAAAATGTTACTTTTGATTATGTTCTATCAAACTCGTTATACTCATTGACTTTAATTGTTAGGTCCCTTGATGGTGAGAAGCCCGCATTTGCATTTGAAGGCTTGCTAACTGCTATCACCGAAACATTAGAATATTTAGCTCCATTCATTTCTTATGAAAAAGATGATTCCTCTTACTTTGATCAGTTTGATAAAAACGATCCTGTCGCTGCAATTGAAGGTGGTAAGATAATGTCAAAGCTTTGCATTTTAAACTGCTTACTTTATGTGTTCAGTGATGTTTATGGATCCCCAAACAAGCTAACCTCACAAAGAATGCAGCATCTTTCGTCAAAGTTTGCGTCTGACGAGGGCATCAAGTTAATGAAGACGCTAGTTGCATTTTACAGAAGAATTACAATTGAAGAAGTTATCGTCCACTCCAGAACTCCATTCGAGGCCTGCAAAGATGTTGTCGCGGTTAACACCGACTTCTCACCATACCAAGTGAAAATTGGTAAGCCAGATGAAAAAAACGGAAATTGGGATGGCACCAGTGCCAAGTTTAAAAACTTGTCTGTTTTATGTTTCCATTTCACACGTTGTCAATCTTGGTTGAGGTACACATTTGCCTGCTTGTGCCGTATCAGTGTAGATAGAAGACAAGATAACAAGTTTGGACTGGTTCCTAAAAACTCGGTCCGTATAATCACAGAATTCTCGGATTCATTTTTGAATGCTTTAAATCTCATTCGTTCGGATAATCAAGAGATTGTTACCGGTTATCATTTGTTGATGATAAATAAACTGTACTCATCTCTATCGATGGTTGGAAGGGGTTCTGACCAGCTGAATTCGCTTATGGTGATATGCCTATTGCAGAATGGAGGTTTGATCAGGTTGAGGGAACTTGCTTATCAATACTTTAAGATATTGAAGGAACTCCCAACTGAAAGTATTCTAGAATACCAAAAGTTAGACTATGTTGACATCAACATCAACAGCACAACAGTTAAGTTACTAAGTCAAATCTTAAGCATATACACGGCAGTTTCAACACAATCGATGGTTTTTCAAATTCCATCTCAAGAGAAGCTGTACCCGGATCTTATCCACAGCACCACGCCTTATTATCGTGAGATCAATCACTCCATTCTTGTCCAGACCTCACTAGCCAGTTATGGTCTATTGAATGATATCTTAGGAACTAGGGGCGATGGCCTTGCCCTTTTGGAAAGTAACGTTGCCAAGATTCCTTTGGGATTAGTGGAGAAAATTCTTGCTATCAGCAAGAACTTCTATTGTTCAGTCTCTTCTTCACAGTCATTTGCTTATGGTGGCAAGCTATACCCTCTAACCTATGAACAGGTTTCGCCTTCCACACCGAAGATTGAATACCTTGAGAGTTTGGGTCTTGAGAAAAAAACTGCTGTGGAGTTTTTAACGTTTTACAGAAATAGTTTAGATGCCCTTTACTCAAATAGATGTGATGAATTTGAAGAACAATTGGAATTTGATACCACTCTTGATTGGGAATCTATTTCTGCTAAAGCCATTTCTAACAAGTATGTCTTTGTTGAACCACAACCAGTTGGTCCTCAATATGAATCAGATTGTACTCTTGATGATTTGAACTTTAGTCGTGTTACAAATGAAGAAAACTTCATTGATTACTGGCTTACCATAGCAAAGCTCTTCCCAAAATCGGTTTACAGAGTTGCTGATTTGTTGAATGTGGTCTTTTGGAAATCGTCATATGGAGAGTTTATGGAATACACCGAGGTTGTCTCCTCCGTCTTTATGGCAGTCTGCTCTTTTGATTATGAAGATGCGAGTAAAGAGGGTAGTGAGGATTGCGATAAGCTTTCTAGCTTGCTTCACTTATTAGGTCTAATGCTAGATGATCGTGTTATCGCTAAAGACTCTGAGCTTGCTGACAATATATTCCAGTCTATGATTGTCGAGATGAAACCAGAGTATGCCAATGCTGGATGGTTCTCCAATGCTCTGCTAGTTTTTGAGAAGCTGTTCACTACAGTCAAAATTCCTTTTTCTCCAAAGGTCGAAGAAATGAATCAAAGAGTTGTTTCTCCACCAGTCACAAGCTTTGCAGAAACTTATTCGGTTGACCCGGAAATTGAAGATGATTTATTCAACTGTTTGTTGAATATTGAAAAAATCGAAAAGGTGGAGTCCGCACTTGCTGTTGCTAGATTACTAATTCTCTTCTGTACAGATGACGAATCAGCCTCTCGGATATGTAAATCAGCTGTCATCAAGCCTCTTATCAGATCTGTTCAACTGTTCCCGGATACTGAAACTAACCTACAATCCATCGTTATCAACTTGGTGAGACGTTGTATGGAATCAAAGAAGACTTTGGAAGCGTATATTTCAAAAGAAATTCAAAGAATATTTACTCCAAGAATAAAAGAAGCCAAGAAAGCTCCTAATGTTCGTGAATTGATGAGTCTTTTGAAAGAGAATTCTCCACTTGTTATGAGATCGGGCTCTGTATTTGTTGACTGCATTGCTGAAACTTGCATTTTGAATCATTGTAACAAGCCTTTGAAGTCATTGCTTATCACAACTATGACTCCCGAACAGAGAAAACTTGCTGATACAACTAGTAGTGCAGATACTTCAATGAAAGAGGTAGATGAAGGTCAGAGTGAGCCAGGCGAGCCAGGTTATACCACAGGTATCATGCAATTGTTGGTTACTGAACTAATGGCTGTCGGTAAGAAAGACTTCACTTCTACTCCTAAGTTGAGTCCGGAAGAAGAGAAGAAGGAACAAGAAAAAGAAAAGTCAAAAACTCCAAAAGAAATCAAAGAAGCCAAAAAGCAGGTGCATATGTATCCTAAAGATGCTATGTTTAAAAATAGGGATTGCGCTTATGCTTGTTTCTTGTTGCAAACAATTGCTGAATTATTGTTTTCCTACAAACAAGCTAAAACTGAATTTTTAGCTTTTTCCAAGAAGCAATCTGAGGCAACAAGTATCGATAAGCCACGTTCCACTTCGCTGAATCTTTTGATCCACCAATTTTTGTATTCAGATCCATTCAATAATTCCGACTCTGATGAAGTTAAAAGACGTCGCTTGGTTTCATTACTTGCAAGTGTCTGTATCATCAGTTTAGTTTCCACGACACCACTAAAGGGTCTTTCCAATGACGATCCAAAAATTGTCGATCCTGATATGACGTTTGTTAGAAAATTCACTGCGGATATTCTGATTAGAGTGATGAAGGAAGCCAACACTAGTGGCAAGAGTGCATTTGAAAGATATGGAATGATTGTTGATATGCTGGATCTTTTCTCAAAAATGTTAGGTGAAAAGCATGAATTAATTGTGATTATATCCTCTGCCATTGAAAAATCTATGACTCAAAATGATCCGTATTTACTAGCAAAAGAACTTTTGGACAAGAAGCTTTCTCAAAGCCTAGTCTCCATTTTGGCTGATCTTGATGTTAATTTCCCTCGCACTGAAGAGATTTCAGGTAAAATCATGAAATGTCTTTCAACATTAGGATCTATCAAGGTGGAAAAGCAGGAGCTATTTAAGGAATGTGCATATACGCATGGTGAGGCAGACGAGGAAGATATTGTCGATGAAGAATTGGATGAAAGAGAAGAAACTCCAGACTTGCTAAGAAACTCAACTTTGGGCATGTACGATGTTGATGACATTTCAGATGAAGAGGACGAGGATAGCGATGATTTCCTTGATGGTGAAGATATCGAGATTGTTTACTCTGAAGATGATGATGATGGTGATGATAGTGATGAAGATATGGACAATGATGAAGACCAGGATATGGTTGACCTCAATCAATCTGATATTGAGATCGTTGAATTTGACGATGATGATGATGGCAATACTTCTGATGATGATGACTCGGTTGATGATCTTATTGCTGACGGACAGCTGATTATTGATATTGATAGCTCCGGAACGAGTGGTAGTGAATCTGTTTCTGAAGATGCAGATAGTTATATGGATGAAGACGAATATAGTGATTATGATGATTCCGAAGATATGATTGAGCTTATAGAAAGTGATGAAGAGGGAGATGAAGAAGATGATAACAGCGATGATGGTAGCTCCATCCTTGAAGAATGGGTCGCTGAAAACGAGACCGAAGAACGTCTTCGTAGACTTCGGAACCAAGGCCATTCTCGTTTTAGATCAATGGGCGGTCTTATTTCTTACGATGATTCTTCTTTGGTTGATGTAGATGATGATGAGGGTGATGATGAAGATGAGGATCATATTGAAGGTGAATTCCCAACTATCAACATCAACACATTCCCAAACAATGGTAATCACAATGAATTTAGAGGCATTGAAATTCCACTACCTGTTGATAGCATGCATGATCGTAATGGTGCCTCTCTTTTGAACCATCTGTTTTTTCCAAGACAAGGTGATGGTAACATGTCACAGTCAAGAATGGCAAGATTCACTGATATCTTAAGGGTTCTCAATGGTGAAGGGTCTCGTTCATCGGCTAAGAAGAACCAACAAGTTCCAAATATTTACATCAAGTCCACTTTACAAAGATGGGCGGAAACGACAGCTATATTCTACGGCAAATCGGCTGCAAAGGAGGCATGTCGTGTAATTCCACCTATTGTGAATCGTATCTTTGACCGTAGTAAGAGGATTGCTGAAGAGGAGAAACGGAACCTGCTAGATGAAGTTAACAGACTGAAGGAAGAGGCTGCTAAACGTAAGTTGGATCTAGAGGCCGCTGAAAATTCTGCTGCTAATGCTGAGGGAGAATTACATGATGATGAGAACAACACTACAGAAGCTGAACAACGTGAGCCAGTTTACGTGACGATCGCTGGAAGACCTGTTGACATTAGTGGTACTGATATTGATCCAGAGTTCTTGCAAGCTTTACCAGAAGACATGAGAGAAGAAGTTTTTGCACAGCACGTTAGAGAAAGAAGAGCCGAGGCTAACAGTACAGGTTCAGCTGTTGCGGAAGTTGATCCTCAATTTATGGCTGCATTGCCAGATGGCATACGTGATGAGATCATGCGTGATGAATATAACGCAAACTTCAGTAGTCGTTTGATGCAACGATTCCAAGTGAACATGCAGAGTGATGATGAAGATGAGGATAATACCAGCGAATCTGGTGAAGTGGGTGCAACTGATGGTTCTAAGGCTTCGAAAGAGAAGAAGAGCTCCAAGGTTTTCTTTTCTTCCATGGTTGACAAAGCTGGTGTTGCTGCCTTGATGAAGATGGTTTTTGTTGGTCAGCTTTACTATAAGAGGGAGTCCTATTTCCAGACTTTAGGTTACTTGTGCTATAACAAGCAAACAAGGGGCGAGATTGCTTCTCTTCTCCTTTACATCCTTCAGGAAGGTTTAACTGATCAAGATTCGTTGGAGTCTGTTTATCACCAAATCTGTCAACGTTCAGTGGCTGCTGAAGCTGCACCTACAGGTAAAACGGGTGCTGTGCTTAAATCACCAGTAAAACAGTCAGTTATAAACCCTGTTGTTTTTAATAGAAGCTCTTCGTTTCCAAGTGGATGCACTACGTTGACTGTAGCAACACAGGCAATTGATATTATTCAATATTTATTGGAAAATGAAAGTCACATGAGATTACATTTCTTAATGGATCAAGAAAGTATCCCTCTCGTCAGAAAATTATCCAAGAGACACAAATTGAAAGACAACGGATCTAGATATCCTATCAACGTTTTACTTGGTTTACTAGATAACAAGCTGATCAAGGAGGATTCTAATCTAATGGATATTCTATCTCGTACTTTCCAAATTGCCACAAGACCATTGCAACTTATCCGTTCCAAATTGAACGAATTTCAGAATGATGATCAGAAGCAGCTAAAATCACCTCCACAATTACCGGTTATTCCAGATAGAAATTTGAAACAGATAATCAATATTTTGGTTGCCGACGAATGTGCAAGCAAGGTTTTCCAGCAAACAATTTCGTCTATTCAAAATCTGTCATTGTTAGAAAATGCTAAGATTGTTTTCCCACGTGAATTATCAAAAAGAGCTACCTCTTTGAGTCAGCATATCGCTGAAGATTTGAGAAAATTGGTTTCTGAGTTGAAAGATCATGAAGGCACCGAAGACGATGGCATTCCAATCTTATCTAGTTTTGCATCAGGATCCTCTGATCAAGCTAAATTATTGAGGGTCTTGACTGCGTTGGACTATTTATTCCAAACTAAAGATGACGTCAAAGAAGAAGGTCCCGAGATAAAAGAGTTAAAGGAGTTGTATAAGAACTCTGCTCTGGGTCCTTTGTGGGGTGCTTTAAGTGACTGTTTGCGTATCTTGAGTGATAAACCAGAGTTATCTCATATCGCTACTATTTTATCACCTTTGATTGAGGCGTTGATGGTTGTTTGTAAGCACAGTAAGATTGATGACCTTCCAATCCGGGATGTTTTAAACTATGAGGAGAAAGCACCAGACTTTTCAAACGAGCCAATTGAGAGTTTATTCTTTTCTTTCACGGAAGAGCATAAGAAGATATTAAACCGGATGATTAGAAGTAATCCCAAATTGATGAGTGGGCCATTTTCGGTTTTAATCAGAAACCCTAAGGTTCTAGAATTTGATAATAAGAGAATTTACTTTGATCAAAAGCTACATGAAGAAGATGAGGAGGATCGTCCTTTCATAACTGTGAACGTTAGACGTGAGCAAGTCTTTTTGGACTCATTCCGTGCTTTGTTCTTCAAGTCGCCTACTGATGTTCGTAAGTCAAGATTGGATATTCAGTTCAGAGGAGAGCCAGGTATGGATGCTGGAGGTCTAACTAGAGAATGGTATCAGGTTTTGTCTAGGCAAATATTTAATGCCGACTATGCCTTGTTTACACCGGTTGCTTCCGACAAGACCACATTCCATCCGAATAGAACATCTTGGGTGAATCCTGAGCACCTTTCATTCTTTAAGTTTGTTGGAATTATCATAGGTAAAGCTGTCTATGAAGGATCTATGTTGGATTGTCATTTCAGCAGAGCCGTTTATAAAAGAATATTGGGCCGTCCAGTTTCGATGAAAGACATTGAATCTTTGGATTTGGATTATTATAAGTCACTAATCTGGATGCTTGAAAACGATATTACTGACATCATTGTGGAAACATTTTCTGTTGAAACTGATGATTATGGTGTGCATACTATAATTGATTTGAAGGAGAACGGACGTAACATTCCCGTCACAGAAGAGAATAAGCAAGAATATGTGAAGTTGATTGTCGAATATAGATTGCAAACTTCCATTACAGAACAGATGGAGAACTTTTTGCAAGGTTTCCATGAGATAATTCCAAAGGATTTGATTGCGATCTTTGACGATCAAGAATTAGAGTTATTAATATCTGGTTTGCCAGACATCGATGTTGATGATTGGAAGAATAATTCGGTTTATCATAATTATTCCGCGTCGTCGCCCCAAATCCAATGGTTCTGGAGAGCTGTCAAATCGTTCGATACGGAAGAAAAGGCAAAATTATTACAATTTGCTACAGGTACGAGTAAAGTTCCGTTAAATGGATTCAAAGAATTGGCTGGTACAGCAGGTGTTTCCAAATTCAATATTCACAGGGTTTATGGTTCGACAAATAGATTGCCATCATCGCATACATGCATGAATCAGATTGATTTGCCGCAGTATGAAAGTTATGAGAAGTTACGTAGTCTGTTGTTGAAGGCGTTAACTGAAGGTCATGAAGGCTTTGGTTTTGCCTGAAGGAAATATTATTGTTTTGTTACTTTTTAAGATAATCTATTTATTAGTTTCATTTGTTTTCATCGTTAAATAGTGTGTATGTGTTTTTTCTTATTTCTTTTGTTTTTGTTTTGCTTTATTTTTTGATGTGATTTATAAATAGTTCATATGTTTATTTTGTGTTTTATGCTAATAAATAAAAGTATTAATCTAACTTTTTAAGTATAGAGGTAAATTCAATTTTTTTTCTCGTTCATAGGAACGTATAGGAATTTATGCTGAGCCGCTCGAGGGAAGCCAAAATTAAAAAGGTAGAGAAAAAAAGAATTCGAAAAATCAATAGTTTATTTAGTCTCTTTTATTATATTTGTCTGAATAAAAGTTGACCAGTCAGCTAATTTCTCAAGGATGTCGAAAAGACCAACTGAAGTAACTACAAGAGTCCAACATCAGAGGAAGAAACAACGATCTTATCAGAAGGAAAATGATGTGTTTTCACGTCTTTCCAAACCATCAAACTCTGGCACCACGAAAGACAACAGTACTAAAAATGGAGATGATCAACAAGATAATATGACAGGAAATGATACTGATGTACTATCAAGCATCAAGATCCATCCATTACTAAGAAACGAATCTCCAACACCAATTGTCCCAAAATCGTTTAACCCATTGAAGAGCCAAAAAATAAGAGAAGGATTCACGGTGAATCCGTATATGAACCAGCAAGATTTCTTCTTAGATAGACCGAAAAGAGAGCTGCAGTTGAATCCCAAGGGTAAATATATTGCGAAAGCTAATGAAATTCGGGCTAAAGAGGATGAGGAAAGAAGGCGGGATGAGGAGTTTCAAGCTTTACAAAATCAAGGCCTTACACCAAACGAGGCCTTAGGTGAGCAGTACTACATACCTCAACAACCATCAACAATTGAATGGTGGGATAAGCCATACTTAAGAGGTCACAGCTATGATATCTTGGATAGGGATGATGGATTCTACTATAAGGACAATCAAGATGAGGAGACGAACCCAATCACGATATACATTCAGCATCCCGTACCGATAATGGCACCTTGGGAGAAAAACGAGCCTGTTCCAAAACCGCTATATTTAACGAAGAAAGAGCTGAAGAGGTTACGTAAGAATACGAGAAGCGAAAAATTGAAAGAGAAGCAAGATCGTATCAAATTGGGATTGGATCCAACTCCAGCACCAAAGATCAAATTGAAGAACTTGATGAATGTTTTGACTAATGATGCCATCAAGAATCCAACAGAGGTTGAAATGAGAGTTAGAAACGAAATTGAAATGAGAAAGTTAAAGCACGAAGCTGATAACATGGCAAGAAAGGCAACCAAGGAGGATAAGAATGAAAAAATTCAAAGAAAGTTGGAAAACGATTTGGGTAAAGGCTATTTTTCTGCCGTTTTCAAAGTTAAAAGGTTAGTTAATAACCAGCATCGCTTTAAAGTTGATATGAATGCTAAACAGTTAGGATTGTTTGGTATGTGCCTAAATTTGAATAATGGTTTCAGTTTGATTATAGTTGAAGGAGGTGAACGATCTGTGAATAAGTTTAAAAAGTTGGTTTTAAATAGAATGAACTGGTCTGAAAATGTGATCAGTAGGAATCCAACTAATCTAATAAGCAATGGAGAGGAATATGAAGATTTATCACAAAATAAGTGTGAACTAATATGGGAAGGTCAACTAATCAATTTACATTTCAATAAATGGACCATCTACAATTTTGAAAACGAGGATGAGATTTTGAGTTTGTTGGGCAGGTATAGATTAGATAATTATTGGAGGCAAGCAATGACTCTAAATTAAAGGTTGTTATTTTTGTACAGTAAGGTTAATGCTATTTATTCAATTTTTCTCTTTCCTAAAAAACAGAAATGATATATACAAAAGGCGATTTTCAAACAGTAAGGCACTGCAAGAAATTACTCTTCCAATTTGGCCAAAATATCTGTATCTCTAAACAGCAAGTATTCTTCCTGATCAACCTTGACTGGAGATCCACCAAAGTTTGGTAATAAGACTTTATCACCGGCACTGACACTAGGTTTAATCAATTGGCCTTGAGGAGTAGTGAAGCCAGGACCAACAGCGATGACGTTGGCAATATTGAGTTTTTCCTGGTTTTTCTCCGGAATGTAAATACCAGAGGCGGTCTTTTGAGCAGGTTTAACTCTTTGGACTAGAATTCTATCCAAAGTTGGGATGATCGATTTGGCGGATTTGACGAAAGACTATAAGTGGATGTTAGTAGAAAGAAATCAAAAGAAGGAAAAAACTCCACATAAAGCGGTGGCCAACATACCATTCTAAGTATATTTGTGTTATATATGTGAAGATTCAGGGTCCAGCGAAGTGACAGGAGAAAGGATACATCAGGCCAACTTCACCATAAGCAAAATAGAATGGACCTTATATATGTTTAGAAGTCATGTCTGCCTATTTGCCCGTAATCCACAATTGGCAGCAATTGCTAAGAAAGCGTGATTAACAATCACGTGTACATTTTTAAAACTGATAATACACCCTTGCATCACCTAGCTCAGTAAATTATATAGAAATTATTAGGATCCTTTCAATTGGCCTTGGGCCTCCCTCAGGTTGCAAGCAAGTATACGATTAAGCACAACGCAACGCGGTGAAGCAGAAAGGTGGTTTATCTTGCTTGTGACCTGAACCAGTTCATTTATCATTGTTCGTTATCAATTCTGTGCGAATCATCAATCTTCAATTGTTCATTTCTATTAACGACTACCCTCTCTACTTTCAACAACAAAAATGGCTGCTGGTTACGTTATTTTAGGTAAAAACATCCCATCCCACTGGGTAAGTCTCATTTAATCTAACTTGATAATTTATGGTTTTCATTACTAACATTTGTTTCACTGTTGTTTTTATGTTTTCCCAGTTGGCAATTGGTACAATTCTATCGGTTGTTGGTGGTATCACCATCCCAAAGGCTTTTGCTGGTCCAGCCCCAGTTGCTGCTACACCAGCTGCAACACCTGCAAAGACGGAAGAGTCCGAATTCGACGTTGAAAAATTGTTGAAGTAAGTTTTTAATCCCGAGCTCAATTGATCTACCACTATTAATATAATTCAATTTTACTAACACATACTTTCCCAATTTGTGTTCTTACCAACTATATGGTTCTCTTTTACCCGAGAATCATTTACGGGCCGTGAATCGGTTGACCACAAATTCAAATTAATTAATCTAGTGACTTCTTGGCTACTGACGAAAAGAAATAAATGATCAATGGACCTCAAGGTCTTTTAAAAGTTACCATTTTATTCTATACAATTTTTATTTTCAATCTATCAACTGTCCAACTATCACATGACCTTTGACTTTTCTTTTATGGATGTTTTTTCTTTTTTTTGATCCCCAATCTCCCGTATATTCCGATTCATGACATGACGATTATCTTTTGTTTTTTCCTTATCTCTCTCTCTAACTTTGTCTACATACTCAGAACTAGATAGAAGTATCAATGAAAAGTGATTCACAACCGATCCGTAAAGCTAGCGTGTGTAATTATCGGTGATAGCGAGTGCCATATATATTACTAGTTCTGATTACCTAAATGATTATGTAAAGGGTGTGGTAGCTTCTCAGTCTGGCGGCGGCAGCGCTGAAGTTCAAGTTGCGGGCCACTTGATGGATGGCAGGTAGACTAATTGATATCTTTGGTAGGTGTGAGCCGGTAGACAGATTATATTATACTATAGATGTTGGTGTTGGCAATTGGAGATTTACACATTCCCGACCGTGCGATTGATATTCCTTCCAAGTTCAAAAAACTTCTACAGCCAACGGGAAAGATTCAACAGGTCTTATGTCTTGGTAATGCAACTACGTCTCAATCGACGCTAGATTTCTTGAAATCTCTATCTTTGGATTTCCAAATAGTTAAAGGAGAGTTCGATCAGGATCTGAACATTCCTCTGTCGTTAGTTTTCAATTATGAGAAATTGAAAGTTGGATTGATAAACGGATTCCAAATCATACCTAAGGCGGACCCTTTGAGTTTGTTGACACAGGCAAGGATGATGGACGTTGATATTCTTATTTATGGTTCGACCCATAAAGTGGAGGCGTATACATTGGATGGAAAATTCTTCGTCAATCCAGGAAGTGCAACGGGCGCATTTTCGTCTTCCAAGATGGACTCTGAAGACCTGGAGATAATTGAAAGAGTATTGATGGAGAAGAAGGAAGTTGTGAATCAAGACGAAAGTGCAAACGAGGAGGCGAATGATAAAACTGGAAAAGAAGGTGAAAGTACTTTTGGAGAAGCCCACCAAGATACGAGTGTAGACAAGGAGGAAGAAGATGATAAAAATGAAGAGCAAGGTGAGCCAAAAGAGTCTGAACCTGAAACCAAAGAAGGTGAACATGCAGAAAATGAGGATACTAAGGAAGAAACGGAAACAGAAAAGGACGAAAAAAAAGAAACAAAAGACGATCATAACGTGATAATAACAAAGTCGAATATCAATGCCCACGACGTGGAACAAGAAAATGACGAAGCCATTAACGTCGAAGACATCGAAGATTACATGGATCCAATTCCTAGCTTCTGTCTACTGGATATTCAAGGTGCCGTCTGTACTTTATATTTATATACTTTGATCGATGGGGAGGTGAAGGTTGATAAGTTGACTTATCGTAAGGAACAGAAATAAGCTGTCCTCAATTCAATTTTTGTTTCTAATTAATAACAAAATATGGGGGAAGAGCTTTCGATATTTGCTACTTCCATTACCGTTATTTATTAGTGTAATTATGAATATATGTATATCTAGATAT
This sequence comes from Ogataea paraovalis, assembly GCA_030565405.1. NCBI lineage: Eukaryota > Fungi > Ascomycota > Pichiomycetes > Pichiales > Pichiaceae > Ogataea > Ogataea paraovalis. Next base: position 3,691 of record JAJMBU010000053.1, on the reverse strand, counting down.
ATGATATGAATATGAAAACATGAGTACTTCGAGTTATCGATTGACCTATATCTCTGATTATGTAATCGTAAGAAAGCCCCCAAAAAACAGATGTCGTGTCTGTACCATTTATCATCGCTGCAAAAAAATTTTCCAAGTTTTGACTATTTAAAGAGGCCTTTTCTCAGTTTTCTCTTATTCTTTCTTTTCTCTTCATGATATGCTCTTGCACTTTCTAACTCTTCATTGGAGTTTCTTGGGGACGTTTTGGATTTCACTTGGTCTTCAGCCAGTCGGTTGGATCTCATTCTTTTGAAAAGAGAAATTCAGAATGTTCTCAATGTTCTGCCATTCGCCTAATAGAAACAGAATTTTGAAAAGGTCTTTGATTTCTTATATGATGACTAGAGTGCATTTGGCTCGAGACTTTTAACGAACGTTCCGTTTGTTAATCGTTGATGTGGAAAAAACCACGCTACCTTATTTATCTTTTCTGATACGAAATCTAAAACTGTCATTGACTTCCTTCAAGATTCTTTTGTTTATAAAGGTGTATGTATAAAAAGCAATCTTGTAACTTACATATAATAGAAATAATTATCCATCATAGTTTTCTTCTTCTTTTATTATTCTTGATTTTTGTTAATAATACACAACGTAAAACTTGCATGTTTCTGTCTACACGGCAACCTCTTTAACTCCCTGTGCGAGGATTTCCTCTAGTAAATCTGTCTCTAAATCATCTTCCTCTTTGGCATTCTGAAATTTGCTAGGTAATAGATCATCCAAAACCAAATTCTTCTTCATATAGTAAGCATCTTCACCATCCTGATAGTACTTGCTCTCGATGCTCAACACTTCAAATTTTAAAGTGTCCTTATACAAATGTAATGCCGCTCTGTTTGATTTTCTAACGTGTAACGAAACGTACTGTGCCTGGTAGTTCTCACATAACGAATACAAGCATTGTCTCATCAACTTGTCAGCCAATCCCATTCTTCTATAAGTTCTCATAACCGACAAAGAGGTAACATGACCATGGGGTGTCTTATCCTCACTCTCTGCATCGTCATCCATCTTTCCTAATGCATAACCGACAATTTTCTCACCTCGCTTGACGTATTGTGGGTCTCTTTTGGTCTCCGTCGAAGATTCGGTATCTTGTTCAACCAACTCTGGATCAGTTGTCGTCGCCACAAAAGATGCCTGAGGCCATGACAGTATGTGATATAAATAGTACTTCAACGTGTAGTTCTCAGGAAGGTTGTTCAAGTTAGCATTTTGCATGCCCTGAACATCATCAACGGTTGCCAATCTTATTGTAATCGCCATCTTATCTTACACGTATGTATGTATGTATATCTATGTCAGTTAGATGATGCCCTTCCTCATCTGCAAGCAGCCTGAAAGACGATTCGAATTCAAGTGAAAAATGAAAAGTGGAGGCCCTTGATGGCACGCGTTGATAATTGGCAGCACGCTGGAGAGAAACGCCAGACGGGTCTTATATTAACTATATATATACTAGCTAGCGCATACAGATTTTGCTCTTTATCGGGAGTCTGATTTTTCGGGTCCGTGTTTTTTATTGATCTTTTGCAACCACCATGTCGTCGTCGTTGTCATCGTCCAAAATCTTGATTCATGGTATTGGGTACGATCCTGCGGTTGGTCCGCGTGCAACGGGCCCACCATCCCAGCAGCAGCCAGGAGCCCCGCAACAACAAAGCCAGACAACACAGTATGCCTCGCCGTCTTCAACGGCGAACAAGACCAAATTGAATCCGATCAATTCGATATACGATAGAAACTTACATAGGGCTAAACATGAGATCTCGTTGTCCTCCCTGAGTTTCTTATTCATGGAAATTGTTTCGTTCAATCTTAACAATTCAAAGAGTTTGATAGAGTTGGAGAGAAAGCTAAACAATTTGGGATACACGATAGGTTTAAAATTCCTTGAGTTAACTTCTTTGAGATCAAACTTCAGTAACAACTTGACATCTTCCGGTAAATCGAATTCCTCCAAACGAGAAATTAGGGTGTTGGAGATTTTACATTTCATAACAGGAACGATCTGGAAGAATCTATTTGATAAGCCAGCAGACAATCTAGAAAAATCATCTGAATCAGACAACCAATACATGATAATTGACAATCAGCCGTTGCTGTCTCGTTTTATATCCATACCGAAAGAATACGAAAGTTTGAACTGCGAAGCGTTCATCGCAGGATTAATTGAAGGTGTCTTGGACTCCTCTTTCTTCAAATGTGAAGTCAGTGCACATAACGTGCCAATTGACTCGTTTCCTAGCAGAACGGTGTATCTCATCAAATTTGAAGATTGTGTGGTTAAAAGGGAACAGATTTTGAGCAAAAAATAATAGTTTTTCTACGAGTACTTTTAACGTTTATTTATTCTGAATTAGCCCCGTAAAAAAGTAAAAGTTTGTAGTGCTAGAAAAGTGCGCATCTCTTATAGCTTTCTTTGTTTCGAATTTAGTTGCCAATTGCTGAAATGCTTTTTGTTGGTATTTAACCATTCCTGTTATTCCTGTTAATTATACTTGATGGGATGAGAAATGCAAAAATGCAAGGCACAAGAATCAAAGTTTACAAAGATGACGATAGAACCCCTGAGGCAGATGCCTCTTTGAAGAAGAGTATGTATAGTGGGACATGTTTGTTTGTTGTTTTTAATTTTTGTTTCTCGTAGCTTGTTTTTCCGGTGTGGAACACCATTGTTACTAACTACAGTTGGTAGAACCAAAACTGAAAAAACTAATTAAAAACACCAAGCTGGTGCTCAAACAGAAGGAACAAAACATTCAACCCGAGAATCTAGCAAGCAACAAACCTCAAAAGCCCACATCCAGCTATGGAGAGAGAAATCAAGGGATCGGTCAGGTCACTTTGGAAACTTTACCAGGAACAGAAACTCCTCCAAAAGAAGTGTATACACCGGAACCAGCTCTTGATGGTTGTAATCTTTCAATAACCTCTACGCCACAGGGAATTAAAGTTGTTTCGGAGTCTGATACTCCAACTAACGACTCTGCAAAAATAAATTTTGTTGATTTTTTGGAAAGCTTCTATCAAAAGGGGAAAAAGAGGAAAGCAAGCCATAAACGAGTCATCTTCCGGCTAGAAGGTAGCCGTAACGTCCAACAAATCAATGACCAATTTGTTACAAAGCGGAAAAAACTTGACAGCCAGTTACGATCTAAAAAAAATGGTAATCACTTTCATCACAAGTTCAAAAAGGGAGACAAGCTGAAACGGCAAAAAAGGGGCAAGATAAAACAGAAACAAGCGGCCAGCCTACTAAATGTTTACCCGATTGACTACGTGATCACAAAATACTTGAACAAAAACATTTATTCAAATTGGAGATCCTGGAAAAGGGCAGACTTTAAAAACTTCATGAGCCAGAGATTGTGACTTTTAGAATTTGTAACATTTCGTAGCAAAAATAAATTCGCTTTTCAAAAAAGGAAATGAAGGATGCGAGGTTCGAACTCGCGCGGTGATAACACCAGTAGATCTTAAGTCTACCGCCTTAGACCACTCGGCCAACCCTCCAGATTGAGGTTTATAACGAATCGGGAGTTGGTAGATATTATAACTCTAACTAGTAATTGGTTTCTTAAGGAAGTGACCAAAAATTACTAAGTAAAAACTTATTGGATAAAAAATCTGTATTTTATTTGAT